>JAHBCN010001649.1:0-15806 GCA_019359885.1 Listronotus oregonensis | reverse complement strand
TTAGTACAAAAACACATCTACGTTCATGTCGCACCACCAGAACCCGAGGAATTCAGACCACAAAGACCTATTTCCGCTGGAAAAGCAACTAAACATTACAAAATCATCTTCATTAAAGCGCCATCTTACGAGTCGTACCAACAACAAATCCTTCAACAACAGGTATGAATGGACATCGGGTTTTTGTATTTTAAAGCTACGTACACACATGGCAAACTAAAGCCAACCACCTAACAACCAAGGTTGGAAATGGATGTGTCAATGGCTCGGCCGCTGCGCTGGTACATCCAGTTTTGACAAACAGAAACTAAAATGTCCACATACAACCAACCAATGCCAACGAATTCATTGGTTGGTCTTGGTTTGCCCTGCGCGTATATATCTTAGGAAATATTTGTTCTAAATTAACATTAAGACTGAGACTATAATGTGATATCGCAAATGAAAAAAATAACGTTTAAAAATATCTGTATAAATTTTTTATGTTATAAGAAAGAAATGGGATAATAAATATTTTTTTTTATTTAGGCTCAAAACGAAGAAAAGACCTTGGTTTACGTCCTGGTGAAGAAACCTGATGACTTAGCCGACATTACGATCCCAACTGCTGCACCTACAGCCCCAAGCAAACCCGAAGTTTACTTTATCAAATACAAGGCTAAGTCTGAGGTCGCTGGAGGTGCAGGTGGAGCTACTGGAACTCAATTAATTGGAGGTAAGTACTTATGAGTTAATAAAAAGGGCATGTAGCCATCTATCTAATTTCTATAGCACCTTTTAGCTTGCACTACCTATTTAATAATTTTATGAAATAAAAAAAAAACAATTCTGCATCTCTCGAGGTTTCTCGCTTCTTGTCGAGAGGCAAAAGATTGTTGTTTCTCTCCTTTTCTCATTTCTATCAAGATCTCTTAGCTAGCACAATGAAAAAAATTATAAACTTATATAAAAATATGATTTTTTCTTTAGTTAAAGAGTCTTAATTGGTATTACATTTTTTTTCATATCCAGGAGATTTTCCATTATTATCCAGGACACCCTGTATAAAATATTTACAACTTAAACGGTAAACATATAAAAAAACTAAATTAGGGAATATTTGAAAAATATCTGAAAATAAAGTATGTTTTCGTCAAAACAGGTACGATTTCGAAGTTTAAAAATTAGTCCACTTTGACAAACAAACATAAACTTGGATTTGCTTAGGTTGGGAAACTGATGTTTACATCAAACAGAAAGATTTTAATCACTCTTATAAAAGTTATTCGCAATTCCTATACGATAAAACCAGTCTTAAAAACAAAACTATTTGAGAAATAGCTCAACGTATCAACAAGGTAATGTACCATTTCATTGAATGAATGATACCAAATAAGTTGACTTAAGAGAGAATCGATCTTTAATTATCCGAAAATAAAACTATGTAGCCACCAGATATTCCGAATTTTTCACAAATTTAAACTTTTCCAATGTTTTAAATTATGAGGGGCACAAATAATGGTGGTCAAACCAAGAATTGCTACTGGTATTGCGTAGAGGGCCGGATTTTACCTTAGCGCCGCCCCTGGGCACTGAAGAAAAATTGGAAATTGTATATGAACTTATAGTTTTAATACACAATTTTTGAAGTGAAACTTCGTTATCGACGTATGGGACCAATTTTGTAACAAAGTTTAAAAAAATCGTCAGTGTTTTTCTGTTTCGCTCGATTGTTAGGCTACCGTAGGCGAGTGGGGGGGGCCCCCATATCCTGCGAATATGTTAATCCTTTAGACTCGTGCCTCAATTTAAGCCTACTTAACTACCTCACTTCAGGCTTTATATTGAAAATGACTTCACCAAACTTAGATTTTCTAGACTATTCCAAACGGCAGATTTTGAGAAATCCCAAAAATCAAATTTTCAAAAATTTGTTTATATTCAACTTTCAAACGGCTGATGACCGATCCCAAAAACTAATCAGCTCTCAACTTCAAAAAAACGCTCCCAAACATGTCAGAATTGGTTGATGAAGAGATATTGTCAAAAAATTTGGAAGAAAATGTTTTAATATATGAACTACTTTACACCTTTCAAATTTTTGAAAAATTTGGGGTTTTTTTTTGTAGGGTCCCAAAATAAGAAACGAGCCGGCTGATTCAGAAAATGAATTTAAAAAACTGATGTTTCTGTAATTTTGCTATATTAACCTAACAAAAAAATACCTGATTTTTAAAGTCGAGGATAATTTGAACCTTTTTTATTTGACAATTTTTGCTGTATCTCTAAAAATAAAGTGGTGGGGGGTATTCCGTAAAAACACTCTGTATCTTCAAAACAGCTTGGCCGATTTCAACAAGCTTAGGCTGGTTCACAAGAGCTTTTCTTGGGCTATAAATGTTATAATATTTGAAGTTTTGTTAGTTTCACTTGTCGCCCTTGAGGTCTTTTTTCGATATTCCGACAGAAATGGTTAATTTTCTCAAGAAAATTAAATGCTTTCGTATAATTTTTTTTCCTGAAACACTAGCTAAATAATGCCTAAACAATCCCGCGAAAACCGTGTCTCGATATCTTGTTACTTACCTAAAATTTAGGCCAAAGAAAATTGTATAAGTCAATATCTCAAAAACTATAAAACCTACAAGAAATTTTATGGGGCGTTAATTATGTATTTTTATGAAACCTTTAATTTAAATTATATATTTTTTTCGTCTAAATGCAATACTTTACGAGTTATAATAAAAAAATCGAATTCCAGATACCTTAAAAAAATCCTGAAAATTCGATTTATTGATTATAATTCGTAAAGTATTGCATTTAGACGAAAAGACTATATTACCTAAATTAAAGGTTTCGTTAAACTACATAATTTATGTCAAATAAAATTTCTTGTAGCTTTTATAGTTTTTGAGACATTGATGTATAAACTTTTCTTTGGCCTTAATTTTAGGTAAGGAGCAAGATATCGAGATATGGTTTTCGCGAGCTTGTTTAAGCATCATTAGCTACTTTTTTATTGAAAAAATCATATCAATGCATTTAATTTTTTTGAGAAAATTAACCAATTCGTCGGAAGTTAAAAAAGCCCTCTGCGGCGACATGTGAAACTAACAGAACTTCAAATAATATAACGTTTATAGCACAAGAATAGCTCTTTTTAACTAGCCCAAGTTTGTTAAAATCGACTTAGCCGTTTTGAAGATACGGGTGTTTTTCTAAACCTTTAAATACCCCACCACTTTATTTTTAGAGATACAGCAAAATTGTAAACAAAAAAGGTTCCAATTATCATCGACTTTAAAGATCAGGTATTTTTTTTAGATTAATATAGCAAAATTCACAGAAACATCACTTTTTTAGATTCAAGATTGCAGTTACGCCCCCTAGCGGCCATTTCAGAAACTTGAAAATAATTTCCAGCTATTTCTCGTGACTACTTTTACAAAAAAATATTTTTTCTCAACGCTGTGTAATAAACATTTTCTGAGATACAGCCGGCGTCCTTTTTTATTTGGACACCCGGTACATCCAGACACTTTCTCGTGAAAATTAAAAGCAACGGACGTCCTCTCAAGACACACCCCGGTTAATTATATTGATATTGTTTTTTTTTTATATTTGGACCACTTTACACCTTTCAAAAATACTGCGCAAAATTCAGAAGGCTCTTTGTATCATCAGAAAATGTCCCGTGAAAATTAAAAACATCGGACCCTCCTCTCCAAGACTGACCAAAAATTATTATATCGATATTTTGTTTTTTTATATTTGGACCACTTCAAATATTTCAAAAATTTTAAGCAAAGTTCAGGGCCCGATCCTGTAAGCAAATTTTGACATTTCTTTTCTCTATCCCTTTCGAAACAGTGACAAACCTATGAGTTACCTTTAAGGGCAACAAGGACATGTGATCTTTATTTTGACATTCTCTTTCCTTATTTTCTACAAAATCTCAGCTCTGGAGGCTTTCTCATTACTAGAAAACTGAAATTTATTTGTAAATTTAAAATTAGCAGGAAGTTTTACTGATTATTGCCTAAACCCTACCAATTTTTGTTGAATATTTATTTATTTATTTATTTATTATTTATTATTAAGAAGTACACTACGGGATAAATCCCAAAGGTACAAATTAAATAAAAAAAGAAATAAATACAAAACATAAAAAACTTAAAAATACAAATACAAAATAAAAAAAGCTTACAATACTTGTAACTGCACTACATACAATAGTTGCTAAACATATTACAAGAAGATGAAGTTTCACATAGCAGGAAACTCAAACAATACATATCAACACACAATCACAGCAGTCCCATTTAAGTAAATACTCGATTAAGGGTTTAAAAATTTAAAAATTTAATCTTAAAATCAGACGTCGCCAAACCTTAGCCATCTCTTAAGAGAATACAGACCAATATTGAAGATGCCACAATTGTAATGAAATTTGTTATAATTTTGACACATGTGGTCAATAAACGTGTTTTGACCATAATTGGTCCTATGTCCTTTCACGAAGAAGATGGAGGTGTGACGAGTTCGACGCCTGGGGACCAAGAAATCTATCATACTCAGCAGATCACTACAGTGAATCATCCCATTAACCAGTTTATAAAGAAACAAGAGGAGAGTTTGTCTACGTCTATTCTCCAGCGTCTGCATACCACACAGAAGCAATCTAGTTTCATAGCAGACGTCTTGATACGGAAAACGATATTTAAATAACAAATATTTAATGAATTTATGTTGTACTCTTTCAATCCTATTGATATGGCAAGCATAACGGGGCTGCCAGATAACTGAGACTTCTTACCAAGCAGTTATACAGTGAAGATGAAGCCCAACATTCTGAATGCTCTGCATAAAATTGCGTCGATATGAAGGTTAAACGATAAGCCTTCGTCAAAAATTACACCCAAGTCATTCACTGTGGAAGAAGTTTTCAGGATTGAGTCACCAATTTTATAGACATTTTGGGTGGGTGCAAGAGATTTTGTGAAATGGATATTAGTACATTTCGCAATATTAAGGAAAAGAGAATTCGCTTCACGCCATTTTATAAATAGATTTAAATCGGATTGTAAAGCATAAATATCGGCAGTGTCGGAGGTGAAGAATTTCAAATCATCTGCAAATAACAAGCAGTTACTATTTGTAAAGCAAGACGTGACATCGTTAATGAACAATAAAAACAGTACAGGACCGATGTGGGAACCGTGTCAAAGGCCCTGGACAAATCTGTATAGACAGCGCCTGGCGACCAGCCTCAACCTCAAAAGATAGTTCTGGAATATAGCGAGATTGGTTGCCGTAGAGCGACCACGATAAAAACCGTGTTGTAAAGGAGAAATATAATCTTTATAGGTGGAAAATAATTCATCCGTAATGACATCTTCGAATAATTTTGGAATCGTACAAATTATCGAAATGCCTCTGTAGTTAGCTACATCAGCCCTATTTTCCTTTTTGTCTATAGGCACAAGGATAGAAAACTTCCAAGCAGAAGGAAATATCCCCTTGTCGAAAGAACTTTGAAAAATTGCACAAAGAGGAGCAGACAGTGTGTCACAGCAGCCCTTTAAGTTAAATAACCTTTTAACTGTTTTATTATGTGGTTTCAAGTAAATTTTCTTTTTTAGGAGGTTCCGCCGTCGGAGGAGCTGCAGGAGCACAAGCCACCCTATCTTTATCGTCGCTTCTAGCGCCAGCTCCCAATTTAACAGTGCATCCAGTCTTAACCTGAGCACTGGAGATTCATCCTCATCTATCTCTGTAGGGAGACCACATACTCAATATGGGCCACCTGGACAGAGTGGACCATATTAAGCATCATTCGACTACCTGTATAGTAGAAAACATTTTTAATTTATGAAAACCCATATCCATACACATCTATTTGGAAAAGACTTTTAAAATTTGGATTTAAATCTATTTTAAATTAAAAATACTCTTTTCAAATTTTTAGAAAAGACTTTATAAAAGCCAGTGTTCCCTCGCGAGCAGTATTTTTTGCAATGTATGTTGTAATTTATATTTGTATTTTTATAAAGTTTTATAACTTTTAATATCTAAGCCTTTGTAAGATAAATTTTATTATTTTTTGCTTAATAATGTTTAGGCACATTTGAATCGTTGAGATGTATTATGACTGTCGTGACTGAGATGTTGATCTATATAATTTTACTTTTTGTATTATTGTATATAATAATTTAATTTTAGTGTTGTAATTTTTTAATTAAGAGTGTAATTTGTAGATGTATTATGTTAACTAGAATTAAATAATTTGTATATTTTGCAAAAAAAATGCGGTGACAAATAAATTATTTTTAATACTTGTTTTTTGTTTAATTAAAAAAAAACCCTCTTTGACAAGAAAAAAAATTAGGTGTTTCAAATATACCAAGGGAATCAGCCCGTGAAGATATTAGTCTATTATTAGCATGAGGGGCGAAAAGAAAGGTTATACTTTGATTCTTCTTTTTCTCGCACTGCCAGAGTCATGGCTGCCTCTATATGGACTCAAGAAAAAGGAAAAATTAAACAAAGGTAAAATTTTCTTTTCCAAAAATAGTCACAAATCATAAAAGAACGTAATTTTCTAGGCAACTAATATGACTTAATAGAATTGTTCAACAATAATTATCAACCAAAATAAAATTTTATTACCTATTATTATTGTTTTTTTAATACAAAAAGTAAACATTATTTCTTTTTCCTGCTTTGAAACAAATCGAACAGGCATTTATTGAAAACAATAACAGGGGATAGTCCTTCATGATAAATTATAAAAGTATTTTTACGGTTTAGAAAAAAAATACAAAAGCTTCATAAATTATTTGGGCGACTATACCTATATAGCAGCTGAGTCTAGAGACTCACTAAATTAGAAATTAAAAGTCATAAGGATCGATGAGTCGCCCTGTCAATGCGTTGTTAATAAATTATAAATTTTCAGACAATTTTCTTGAATTTTCAGGAAGAATTTTAAAACTCACTTTATAATATACATGCGTTATTTTGGTTTTTCTTACACGACATTGCTAAAAACAAGGAAAATATTTTGATGAAATAGATATATTGTGACGTAAAGAAAAATAAAGTTTAAGGTTCATAGATTATCAATACTGCTTTCTAAATTTATAGATACAGAAATCTGTAATTCTACTTTATAGTTTAATCACCCAACGCTAGATGACCCAGGCTAATAATAAAATAATTTTTGCATTGGGGGGGAAATATTAAATACCTTTTGAGAGATCGTAATTGCACAACTGTTTTTAAACAAGGATATATTTTAGGGAAAGGATTTATTATGACGTAAAGAAAAATTTAAAAAAGTTTGAATTTTAAAAATTATCAATACTGCTTTCTTAATTTATATATATACAGAAATTTCCTTTTTTTTTTAATATTTTCAGATGATCCGACAAATAATAAAAAAATTTATTCAACTCCCTTTTTTAAAAGGGCATTAACAATAATTTTATACCTACAGTAGACGATCTACAATCTCGTGATTGTTAAGGGATAAGTTTTTTTTAAAGGAAAAAAAAAAAAAAACCCCGGGGGTTTTCCCCCCTTTAAAATTTGGTAGGGGGAAAAATTTTTTTTTTTAAAAAAAAATTTTTTTTATTTTTAAATAATGCGGAGTATATAAAATATCAAGCGGATGACTATGGTTACAACAATAAAAAATAAATTACATTGGTTTAAAAAGTACGAAATCATGATTATAAAGGAAGATATTTGACGCTTTTCGAAACTCATAAAAACCAAAATAAAACCATACACCTCACATTAAAACAATCACATCGAGTTTAGCCCGAAATAGCTTCAAATTAGGGATTAAGCTATCTCTTTTTTACTTAGTTTATTTGTCTGTTTCCTATTTTTCTTTGGTGTTTTTTGATTTTATATTAAAATATTTCCAAAATAAATTTTAGAAATAGAAGTCATGGTTGACCATAGGCAACCAAAAGAACACATACATGTGATCTAGGTTACCTACCTAACCTGTAAAAATGTTAAAATTATTTTTTTCATAAATTATTAGAATGACCGGTAAAAATTTGACTCTTTAGCAGTATTGCAAATAATAAGCTCAAGTTTATCTTTATCCGCATTTTTGTGTTCGTTCTTTTTTTTAAAATATCAAAATCAAAAAAAAAAAGAAGAAAGAGAACAATTGAAGTCTAACCTCACATTTTTAATTTGAAATGGGAAATTTTGACGCGTAAATACCAAACCAAAAAAAGTAAAAGAGAAGAAGGGAATAATTACATGTTTGGGTTTTGACGGGAAGAGGTATTTAACAAGCCGACACATTTTAATTTTTTTCGCGCACGCCTGTTAGGACGGTCAAGCGGCAAGGCTGCTTCTAGAGTATATGCTTGAAGGGCATCTTGTGTTCGTTCGTTGCTAAAATAAAAATTGTCAGGAAAAGTAAGAAGAGAAAAGAAAATTAAGTCTAACCTTAAATTTTATTACTATCCCAAATTTGTACGTGATTTGTACTTAAAAACTATGGCTTTAATAAAAAGAATTGGTCATAAACTGTCCAATTAGGTATTTGACTTAAGAGATATTTTTTTCTAATTTTATCCAGTAATTTTTGAACGTAACACAGGAAAACCTTTAAAATAACCGCCCAGATTGCGCACG
This sequence comes from Listronotus oregonensis, assembly GCA_019359885.1. Lineage (NCBI taxonomy): Eukaryota > Metazoa > Arthropoda > Insecta > Coleoptera > Curculionidae > Listronotus > Listronotus oregonensis. The sequence goes on along the minus strand of JAHBCN010001649.1, from coordinate 7,163 downwards.
CAGAAAATATTCCGAAAATCTTATCTCTCGCGCATGAAACTTCATTTTTCCGGCTAGGGGGTATACACCCATTATTTTCGAAAAGAAAATTTAGTTTTTGTTCGGTTAGAAGTGCCTTTTTTCTCAGTTTTTTTGTGTTTTCCATCGAGGTACGTACAAAGTTTTTTGTTGCATAGTTTCTATTGTCAGCTACGTAAATATTTAAATTTAAAATAAAGAACCTTTGAAACGGTTTATCAAGATAAATTACAATTTTATTTTTATCCCTGACTAACACTTGAGTGGTGTACAAAATTTAAGTTAACTCAATCAATAACAATTTCCATTATTTGTATCCTTAAACCTATTATTTAATTTTTCTTTCTAACCTAAAACTGTTCCATTAATCCCTATGACTAAACTGCTGCATAAATATGTCTTTCCACAGAAATTGTAAATAATCCGTAATAAATCGGTTTTATTACAGTATTTAAAAATAGATCTTAGCCTCTTTTCTACTTTTTATTTTTAATCTTTTGTGTTGCACACCAACACACTGAATAAGAAACTTTTTTGTGTACATTTCATCTCAGAACTTTGACAAAATACAAATATTTGGTTTCTTTTCATCTTATAGTAGGTTTATTTGTTTGGGATGCAGTTATTTACCAAATTCGAATGAAAACAGGAAATTGATGATATTTTTGGAACATCTTGAAGGATATGGGACTAAAAATGTTGGTTTAAATGAATAAATTAATTAGATTTTTGTGCCCTAACAGCTTCACTGCTTTAATTAAGTTGGTGGAAGGCATTGCTATGCATTTTACGGGTTTTCAGTGTTGTGTTTGACTTAAAAATGTCATTACGGAAACTTTTATAATCTTGTTTATCTTTTGCTTTGTTGCTATCACCCAAAAAGCTTTTAACTTTTATGTTAATTTTTCCAAAAACAGTTATGTAAAATAAGGGATAAGTTCCTGTCCAAAAATTTCTGCCTTTAAAACTACTGATATCTAAAATTAAACCAAGTTCTTTGTTGATTTGACAAGTTTTTTACTAATCTGTCTGTATTAAGGTAGTTCAAACGGTTTTTCTTAAGAATTAAGTGAAATTGAAATATAGGATTTATAAAAGTGTTTTGATAATTATTTACAAGTGGGGTCAACCCTATTTTTGGCCATAAAAAATAGATGAATTGATGGATCATCATATATTTTTTTTAATTCTTTGTTTTTACGGCAGATTTATGAGGATGATAGCGAAAATATCAAAAAATTAATATTTCAATTAAAAAATCAACTTTAAAAGTTCAAAAAATCGTTATTTTTGCAAATAATCTTAAACAACTTTTATTCTCATTGTCTCCTAGCTTATTGTTATTTTTTTTTTAAATCTACATTTAAAAACAAAGAATTAAAAATAAAATTGATTTCAAAATGAGTTTTTTTCAACTTTTTACAGCATTTTAAACTTTCACTTTAATATGTTTATATTTTTATCAATTTATGTAGTCCTAAAATATCGAGAAATTAATATTTTTGACTTTATTGTTTATTATTCTCCTTGTATATTTATTGCAAAGAATGGAGCAACAAAAGAAACATTAATAATTACTTAGTAATTATCAAAAACATTAAAAAAAGATTTTTTTTTTCAAAAACATGAAATCCAATATTTCTTCTGCTACCTAGTGGCGAGACTGATTATTTGAAATTTCAAAGTTGATTTTTTAGTCCAAAAACCAGGGTTGTAAAAAATCATGATTTAAAAAAAAAATCAAAAATCGCGATTTAAAAAAAAAAAAAATCATGATTTTTTTGATTTTTTTAAATAGCACAATCGAAGTTTGTAACGTGTCCTTATTCTGAAACATTCTCCTATCTCCTAATATTTTTCGTTTTTATAAACTCTTTATATTAAATATTTACCGGAGAGAAAGCACTTGCACTTTCTTGAAAATTCCTGTCAGAACACGCAGATTTACCGGTCTACATAAGGGAGGAACCGGACGGCGTCATTTCCTAGTTAAAAATCTTGTGCGCGCGACATTGTTTTACGGCTAACTGAAAATTTTGATATTGTGTAAAATATAAAATATAGTTTTTTGAATATGTCGTTTTGAAGAAGTGGTAGAAAAAAAGACCTTATCTGGCAGTTTTTCAAAGAAAAATCGGGGAAAGCGGAGGGAAAACCTGGATGTCGCGCTACATTGCATAATGAACCCATAGTATGTGCAACAGTTACTGCAGAAAATGGCTCCTCCTTTCTATTCGACACTGTAGATACAACTGGGCATCCACATACATCCGACTACCTAACAGAAATTGCAGCAACCCTTATAAACAAACTAAAACCGAGTATGATTGTACAGTGAGTAGTTTCGTGACAGATAATGCAGCTAACATGTCTGCAATCAGAAATGAAATAAAGCATCTGATAAATTTAATGTAATAGCATATGGCTGTGCTACACATATACTAAATTTATTATGTAAAGATTTGGAAATCGTTGATATAACAGAGCATGTAGTCCAAATCGTAAAGTACTTTAGGAACAATCATTTTGCATCTGCAACATATGCCAAAGAAGGAGGCAAAAAAAAATAGTCATACCAGTGATGTTCGATGGAACTCGCTTGCAGACTGCTTGCAAGTATTTACCAAATCATGGCCCATACTTTTTAGAATCAGTGAAAAACACAAAGAAAAGATTGACAGTATTATCAGGGAAAAAATTTCAAACATTCATTTAAGAGAAGTGCTGAAAGATTACCTAAAATTCTTAAGCCAATTTCCATTGCCATAGATAGGTTGCAAAAGACCGACGCCACTATTTCAGAAGTTGTAGAGCAATTTAAAATATTAGAAGATTACTTTGAAGAAAAATAATTTGACATTACATCAACTGCAACAATTTAAAAATCGATATAAAATATGTATAACCCCGTATCATTTGCTGGCATTTTTCATCAAGCCACGACACAAGTTTAGACTATACTGAAAAAAATATTGCATTACAAACTGCAAAGAACTGTAACCAGATATTGGTTTTATTACCACTAATCATCAAGTTTCTTGCCAAATCAGAGCCTTTTAACGATATTATGTTTCAAGATGATATCCTAGAAAAGCGTAAAACCTATTGACTGGGGAAATCACAACGAAACGCAGATATTATTGAAAAGAACTTCCCATAATTACACAACTGCTCTGTGCAGCTGCTTCGTCTGCCTCAGTAGAGGATATTCTCAACATTTGGTTTACTGCACTCTAAACTACGCAATCGAGTTGGGTACTGAAAAAGCGCCAAGCCAGTGTTTCTTTTTCAAATATTACAATTAAATTTGTTTTTTGTTTTGAATATTTTCTGCAATAATACTTCTATCTATGTGTTCTTGTGTTCTTGTAATAAATTAATTTACTATACTAACGTAATTTATTTTTGTTTCGATTTTTCTTCATAACCCAAAAAAAATTTTTCATAATTTTTATTTTTGATTTTATTCATGATTTAAATTTAAAAAAATCAAGTGATTTAAATCGTGATTTAAAATCAATTGATTTAAATCCTTGCAACCCTGCCAAAAACTAACTTTTTTAATCTTTTTTTTTTAAATGTATTAAAAAAAATATATATTAAAAAGATAAAATAGAAATTTATCCAAAAACATGAAAACCAATGTTTTTTTCAACTAAATGCAAAAAAGGTATTGAAATCTTTATTTATGCGCCGTAAAAACAAGCAGAATCAAAAAAAGATAAAAAAAAATGTTAATAGTTGCCAGTGTTTTTTATCTAATTGAAAGAAAAAAATGATCCGTTTTTTATTGCCTGCGAAGCGAGATATGATCAATCAAATTGTGCACAATTAACATTGTCAATATCGTCATGTATGAAAGCCATGCATTCATTTTGGAATACCTTGAAAACGGTTTTTACGATATTTTTTAAAAACTAATGCAATATAAATCAAAGTTAAAAAAAAAATATTTTTTGGTTGTTTTGTTAAAAATATATTAATTTTTGAAATTGTATGAGGTCTGTTTGTTATTAAGAAATAGTTTGCACTATTTTATTATTTTTTTACATAATCGCCCATATGAAAAGTGTATTTTAGGACTAAATGGGTCCAGAAAGTGTAAAATAGCAAGCAAATCGCAATTTGTTATATTCCGCCACCAAATTAAAGATAATTCTCTCACAATAATGATTGATAATCACCCTATTTTACCGAAGCAGTCCGTCAAATACCTGGGTATTGATCATGACAAAAAACTTAATTTTAATGATCATACAAAAATCAATAAGAAAAAAACTATTTCCAGAGCTAAGATACTTTGCGTGCGTTTATCTCGAGAACGGCTGCTCCTTAGAAGACTTAAATAATGTGATACATTTTTTTGATGCAGATGGATTTATAGTAACTTATTTTTTAATAAACAGGTCAATATTCTAAGCCTAAAAAAAGTTAGACATTTAAAACAAGTGGGGTAGGCCGTAGCTGGCGCCCTCTAGTAGCAAAATCAAAAGCGTGGACGAATTTAAATTTCTCGCCTAAAAAAACCCCCAGATCCCAAACTTTGTACCGCTAGGTCATTTGGTTAAAGAATTTAAGAAAAAACGAAAGCAAAATTTAAAGTTTAACACCCTGTATCTTTGTTATTATTAACTTTCGGATAAGGCAAGTTTATGTAAATTGCATTATTTTGACCTAAGGAATCTGCTGTTGCTCTGTGTCCCATTACTTTTGGGACACCCTGTATAAGTCAATCTGTAGGCCTCTTCTAGAATATGGATACCCAGTAATGCTTAACCCACATAATAATGCTAAAGAAACTCTAGAAGTGGCAGAAACAGCATTCCTATGAACAATTACTAAAATAAGACACCCCAGGAATATACTACGTAACCCTCCAAATACACTACTTTATGAAATGACGAAAACGCAACCAATTTTGCAGCGCCTAAAACACCTCTCTACCAACTTCATATCAAAACAACACAATTTGGATAATACAAGAATTCTGCCTGAAACAAACAGGGGAACAAAGAAGACAACAAACATTCTTTACATACTATATATGAAGAACTAGAATATCTAATCTGAAGACCAACAACCCCGAAATTGCTTATTTATTATTATTACTTTTTTTTGTAAATTGTATAGATTTCTTTTTGTATCCAACATGAACAACAACATACCCTTAATAAAATTTTAATTTACTTAAGCTGAAGGACCTTGGTCAATGGCCATTTGATGTATGTAATTGGTTTTGCTTATGTCAATAAAGAACATTTGAATTGAAAATTATAACTGAATAACGAACAAACCTCATGTGTTGTATGTTCAGTCTCCTACAAAAATAAATTTTTAAGCATTGAGAACCTCTCACTTTTGGTAAAGCGTATTTGATCTTATTTGCTAAATTTAGGGTCCATTTAAAATACTGCATCACAATATTAACTAAAATAGAAAAAAATGTAAAGATCTGGACTGCTACTAGTCCCAGCTCGTTTAACCATCAATTTTTGTTAGAGAGACTTAGTTATCCTTGGAGAAGACAGGGCTTTAAGATGTAATATAAACATTTTGCTTTAGACCAAAGATAAAATGTCTGACCATGAAGATGTCACCACTCCCGACGAGTTGGAGAAGGGACCAGAGTCAAACTACAAACCTCCTCCAGAGAAAACCATAAACGAGTTGTTGGAGATCGATCAGGATGATGAAAGTTTGAGAAATACAAGGCGCTCCTTGGTCAAGCTCAGACAGGTCCCATTATTGTGGGTAAGTTTTTAAACATATGAGGGAGTAAATTTTGATTTTGGAATCATGATTCAAGCTTTTTTGTGTATTTATACTTGGTATAATTTAATTTGTTTTTAGAACCCGATAATCCTAGAAAAGTCATTGTTAAGAAACTAGTCCTGATACCTGTCGATCGTCCTGAAATATCACTCGATTTGACAGGAGATTTGTCAAAGTTGAAGAAACAGACGTTTGTGATCAAAGAGGGCGTTTCCTATAAAATTAGAATAGAATTTATTGTACAGAGAGAGATTGTGCATGGCTTGAAATATGTACAAAAGACTAGTAAAATGGGGATTCCAGGTAAGATAATAGTGATAGTTTATTGAAAAGGCATAATAGTTTCAAGTATTTTCTTAATATTTATTCAAGTGGAGATCTACCTAAATATTCCTTATTACTCTGTATGGACTTAATAAAATTTGCTTAATACATTCGAACTTTAATATCTTGAATTTTTGATAACTTGAATCAAATTTGTTGGCAATAGCATCAAGAGTGAACATTATGTGAAAACTTTTCTTGATAACTCGAACTTCTATTACTTGAATACCTTGATAACTTGAACGAAACATTTGGCAACACCTTCGATAAGTCGAATTTTCTGGGAAATCCTTAACTTCGCGTGTTTTTAAAAAAGGTCACACAGAATTTAAAATGACATACTTAATCGGCGAAGGATTAAAAACAAAATTTAAAATGTTTGGAAGAAAATAAGAAAATCAACATAACTTTGATGAGTTGATTGAGTGTCAATAAAGTACCCAATGCATGGAATATTGATGTCAAGTCTGGAACCATTTCTAATTGTCGGCCTTAGTAAGTATTTTAAATGGAAAGAGGAGAATGACATTTTTTTGATTTTCCTAAATGAATATTTAAAAGAAAACAGTGATGAAAATGCAACTACTAAACAATATGAAGCTTTTAATGGTTTGAAGCCGAAGGTGTTACGTTTTATGATTTTATCCATGGAATTGATGATGATTTTGAACTTAAAGAAAGTTACCACAGATGAAGATATAGATCTTTACAAATCTACGCCAGAATCTGAACAGCCCAATAATCCAAATGACAGTAAAAATTATATGACAGATGATGATTTTGAAAACGACATGCAGCAACAGCCTACAAATGAGTTGGTGGCAAATTCGTTTTTAAAAATGAATGTGCACATGAATGTTTTGTATAGTGCCTTTAACAGCATTGAAGAGTTTGTTAAAAATCAAAATAAAAAATTCTCTTGTCAGTCAGAAAAAAATTAATTTTTTACTCTTAAATAATCAGTAGTATTGTATATGTTTCATTGTTCATGATAAGTAGCATAAAACTATTTAAAAAAAAACAAAAAACCCAAAAATTTTAAAAAAAAA
>JAHBCN010001648.1:0-110709 GCA_019359885.1 Listronotus oregonensis | reverse complement strand
AAAAGTCCCAGTTTTTTGGGGGGCTGGGGACTGTTGATGAAATTAATGATTATTTTGTTAACATTTCCAAAACTGATCCGGATCTGGTACTTTTAAATTTTTTATCTAAGTGGTCTGCGTGAAAATGTTGGGTTTTGATTTTAGATGGCAACTTTTAAGAAGAAAATTGTCTTTGATTTCAAAAAAATCAAGGCTGTGGGTGTAGATGGGATAAGTATAAATATGTTATTGTGGTGTTGTCCAATCATACTCGTTATAACACATCTGGTAAATTATGCATTAAGACCCCTACCTTTCCCAGATGGTGGAAAGATTTTTCAGTCCTCTACCTAAAGAATCCCTAGCGAGCTGAAAGACCTGCGTCCAATTGTATTTTGCCTGTTTACCAAAAATAATTGAAAGGATAATGGACAGTAAAATTGGAATATGAGAAGCAGGGCGTATTTTGGGGATGGGTCGGGGTTTTGTTTCATCTGAAACTGCTTTGCCGGTAAAGATGATGTTTTTTAAGCCACCCCCGTGGCAATTTAATCCGGTTCTGCATAACATTATCGATGATTTTCAAAACAGAAACTACCTTATTGTCTTATCTTTTCTTTAACTTAGAGAATAGTAAAGAATTTATCAAAATTGGTTTATTAGTTTTTATGATAGGGACTAATACGTGTAGGAGTATCGGTCTGGCTTATTGATATAAGCCTACGGGTGTGGTGTAAAAGAGAATACATCTGCAAACTTTGGTCAAATTCTAGTGCATGTAAGAAAATCATCTACAAAATCTTTAATAAATATTAAGAACAAAACCATTACTGTTATCATTTATTAAAAAAAAAATATTATCACTTATAACAAAAATTATATTCGTAAAACTAAAAATTGCGAAATATAAAGGTAATTTACAAAACTTAAATGACAAAAAAATTTAAAATATGAAATAATTTTTTTTTAAAATTTAAAAAATTACCCAAAAAAACAAAATTAAAGTTAGGAAAACAGATGGGGTCCCATTTTGTTTGAGGCTTGGCCCAATTGAAAATTTTTTAAAAATAAAAAAGAAAAGCAAACGTTGTTACGTAAAATGTCTTCCTTACTTTATTTTGTTCGATCGATGACTTTTTTTGGTTTTTGGGGGCCGGGGCAAAAAAAATTTTAGCCCTTAATCTGTTTCGTACCTAATTTTGATTTAGTGTTTGTTGTTTACTTAATTTAGTGTACATATAAAAAATATTATTTCATAATTTTGAGTTTTTTTTTTAAGTCTATTTATTTTTTAAAATTACTTTTTTTTCTCTTGTCATCCCTGACTCAAAGTGTTTGTTTTAAACGATTCAACTTAATAATGCTGCATACAAAAGGCAGAATATCGCTTAAAGTTTTATAGACGTATTTGTTAAATCCTTTACTACCTAATCTTTTAAAAGGAGAGCAGCGATCATCAAAGATTTTAAATGTGTTTTTGCAAACCTCTTTACCACCTCTAGTTTTTAAAAACTGTTACTTATAAATTGCTTGATATTCACTTTTATCGATTTTTATATTTTCGATCGACATGACCTATGGATTAATTTATTACACAGTAAGGCAAACGTTACCGTGGCATTTTATTTAGGTTACTGGCAGTTACTAAAGTTATGAAACTGTGTTTTTAATATTATTGTTATCTAGGATAAATAGATATTAATATGCCTTTGTACAAAAGTAATTAAAAAATAACTGTTTTTATAAAAATAGTTGTGCGCTATTTAAAAGCGCCGAAACTAAAAACACGGCTTAATACATTTTTCGGTAGGCTACTATTAGCCTCTATCTAATTTTGTAGTCAGTTTGAAGTAACGGACTAGGCCAACTGTCCTAGAGGTCGACCAACTTAAGCCTCGGCACTCTTCGTCTCTTAACAGGTGCTGCCTCTCCAGTCCAGAATCAACAAAAGGGACACAGACGCCGCGCGCCGCATTAGTGGTCCGACCGACGCTGTCGACGGCGAACGTCGCAGCACTGCACTTGCAATCCGACACGCCAGCCTTGTTTGGCGAATGGCGTCCAGGCAGGAAAATACTTACGGGTCGTGTGCAAATCGCACAGCCTATTATCAATTTCTCGGATTGTTTTTATATTGGCTGTTAAATACGGGATAAATAATTATAAACTCCTTTGGCACTATGTTTAGATATGAACGACTTATGTATAATAAATGAATTGCTGTTAATTTTACTGTATGATCCTTGTCTTCAAAAGGCTAATTGCAGTGAAATATTTGATATTTAAATATATGACGTAAAAGACCAAAGATGTATTTTCAAAAAGTATTATGTATACACCCATGTATGCCGAATTTAAATGTTTACAGAAACAATAAAACTTTTATAAATAAACTTGTAAACATTTTGATCTTATTCATTCAATAAACGCAATAAAAAAAGAATGCAGAGAGTATTCCATTTTTTAAACCTTAAGTTAGTCTTTACGTTACATACTTTTTGACGAAATATTTGATTCTTCTGCCAACACTTTGATCAACTATTTTTTAAACTACAAAGTTTAAAATTCTTTGTTTTTAGGCAATCCTCGTATCTCTGTTATACATTAACTTATAAAAAGGTACAAACTGACTTAATAAAGTTTTTTTACAAAGACAAATATATTATGTAATACATAGGCGGGGAGGGGGAGCCGCCGGTCTGTAGCCCTTCCTTCAAAAGCGACATATTTTTTAATTGAAGTAAGATTTTTTTTGAAATAAGCGCTTATTTTTGTTTTGCTTCAGTGCTAAAGCTTATCTACTGTAGTTGTCACATTTAGGTTTATAGATTTGTGGTTTAGTATTTATTTTATCTCATAATTTGTAAAAATATTAAAATAAGTTTTTTTTCGAATAATATGACTTTATATGGGCATCCCCCCAAACCTTAATCCTGGCTACGCCAATAATGTAATGTAAATGTGATTAAAATTCCATATTTATAATAATTTATTTAATTTGTAATAGTAAGCAGTTGAAAATTTATGAAATAAAGTGCTCAGATGTTGCATTGTTTGATTAGGGGCATCCATTACAAATCTATTTTTTATTTTAACTAAGTGGCCATTCTTAAACTTAAAGCCGGGTTTGAAGTTTAGTTCAGATTTGTTGACGAAAGGCTAAAAACTCAAAAAAATTATTTGGTTGGAATAAAGGTCTCTTAGGAGATCGTGGGGTCCCCATAAGCTTGCGCGCCTTGAGGCACTGCCCACCTAGCCCTGCGATAGCTACGCCACTGAAATGCAACGTGTATTAACTGATAATGGGGCAACACAGGGCCCATCAAGTGTTGCAGCTAGAAATGCCATTCCCTTTTTAAATTGAGAACTTGATGCACTAAGGCCCCGTTTAACAATCGGAACCATATCCTAGACCTAAATAAAAGTTTTGGAAGACATGTCTGTCTTTTTTATCTTCTTGTTGCCTGTTTTCGCATTTTTTTAAATGAATTTTCTAAAGGAGAGTTTTTTTCTGGCCATTTTTTCGTTTTTAGAAGCCACAATTCAAGAAGAAGCCATGTTTGTTTTTACACGGATGACGTGATAGCATGATCTCCTGCTATCTTAACCAAAAGCGTTTGTGCAATATTCCAGCTTTCTACGACCCATAGCAAATGACGAGCCAATGCTTGCATAAAGCCTTTTCAAGCAAATGGGTGGTAAAAACCGCCCGGTAATTAGCGGTTATGTCAATTGACGTCAACGTTGCAAATGCACTTGGACAATTTGTTTTTAACCACGTGTTCAAATTAAAAAGCTTGGAAAAATATCCAATGCAGTTGATGGCAACATCATTAGATTATTTTTTATTTATAGGGCCAGCCCAATCTTATAAACCATTACTTCACTCAGTTGTAGCATCTAGATGGACTGGTAGATTTTTGTATAGGTAAAATCTTTTTCAACAGGTTTAAATAGATCTCCAAATCTCCAGTGGGTTTTGTGCCTGTGACTTTTGATCAGCGTGTTGAAAACTATTACTTTGCAAAGTTTGAAAACAATTGGCCGAAATCCATTTTCCATCGGAAAATTGCGGGGTCCTTTAAAGTGCGTTTATCTCGAAAACAGTTGCTCCTAGAGACCTAAATGAGGTATATCTTTTTGACGCAGCGGGAATTATAGTAACTTTTTTCAATAAACAGGTCAATATACTAAGCTTAAAAAAAGTTATGCCATCCAAAACAAGTGAGGTAGGCCGTAGCTGGCGCCCTCTACTGGCAACATTAAAAGCATGAACAAATTTGAATTTCTTGCCTCAAAGAACCCCCAAATCCCCAATTTTGTACCGCTGTGTCTTTTAGTGAAGAAATTATTACGAAAAACGAAAACAAAATTTAATTTTGTTTTCGGTTTTTCGTAAGGAAAGGAATCTGCTGTTGCTCTGTGTTCCATAACTTTTGGGACACCCTGTATATATAATATATATATATATATATATATATATATAAAATATATATTTTATATATATATATATATATAATAGTATATATATATATATATGAAATATATATATATATTATTATATATATATATATATATATATATATATATATATATATATATATATATATATATATATATATATATATATATATATATATATATATATATATATATATATATATATATATATATACAACCTCATAATAAGACGAAAATGTGGTATAAATTTTTTTCGAAATGTCGCTTCGTTTTTAAAATACAAGGTGTTGAATTTCTTTTCGCGTTTTCTTTTTATTAATAGTAAATGAGAAAGAATATTCGAATAATATTTGTTACACATACTAAGGAGTTTGAGCTCTTTATTTTAAGTTCATGTTCAAACTTTTCAATTACTTTACTGGCGGAGATCCGGGTAACGACTACTAGAATTTCGCAAAAATAAATAATACAAGCCTGTTAAACACTCAAAATTCTTATTTTATTGGACAAAAAAATTAATTCTAAGCAAATTAAGTTCCTTGCATTCTTCTCGTTTCTCTTACTGTTCTTGAGTAAAAAATGATTTTATTGTTCACGTCACGGGATTTTCCAAAAAAATGATAATACCCAAAAGCTCTGAATAATGCACCCAAATGTAAAGTCAAATAAATTGCTGAAAGTGTCCTCCATGAGCTACTAAATACCCATCTACTCGACATGCTTAATTGTCTCTTACGCGTCGGAAAATATCAGGACTGGCGCGAATCGTATTAAAACCGTTAATAATCCTCAGTTTAAGTTCTTCTACAGTTTCAATAGGGCTAGTATAGACAAATTGTTTAAGGTGACCCCAAAAATAAAAGTCCAACGGATTAAGGTCCGCCGTTTGGGGTGGCTATGGGTAAGGTCCACCTCTACCTATCCAACGATCGGGATATTGTTGATCCAAATAATTTCTAACAACTGCTGCAAAGTAAGGGAGGGGGCACCGTCATGCATGAACCACATTTAAGGTCTTTCTCTTAAGGGCAGTTCCTCCATGAGTCCTGGCAGTAGGCTTCACCAGTAAGTCGTATAGGAAAAAAAATGCGGTTCAACTAAGGTATCTCCAATAATTCATGCCCACACATTAACTGAAAATCTATGCTGGTGACGTCCATCGATGATAGTATGAGAATTATTTTCAGCCCAAATATGGTTATTATAAAAATTTATAATGCTGTCCCCCGAAAAATTTGCTTCATCTGTAAATAGGATTTTTTTCGAAAAGACTCTTAAAGACTTTTCCTCAAACCAGTTACAAAAATGAACTCTAGTATTAAGTCTTGAGGTAACAAAGCTTGTACTCTTTGTAGGTGATAAGATAAGGATAAAGAGAATAGTCGTTTAAGATACTTCATACTGTTTTGTGGCTCACATTCAACTCGTTTCAGATTTTTCTCGTACTTGTGCCTCGACATTCTTCCACCATATTTAAAACGTCTTCCTCAGGTTCCGGGGTTTTTACTGTAACAAACGCACCGAATTTATCGATAAAATTTCTATACTATCATATTATAACACTTAAAAAATCTGACAGTATTAGTGTGAGTACTGCACATCTGTGTTGTGACTGCATTCACAGTAGTTCGCAGTTAAACTTATATCTGATAATTACTAGAAAAAAAGACGGGTTACTAAATTATTTTACGGTCCGGCGTACATTAATCTGGTATACTCTTATATATTATTCATATAGATATCCACTGTAAGTATTTTTTATTATTAAATATTATTTAGTTAATCTTGTTATTTTTTATAAATTGATGATACTAGCTGCATATTTATACTCTCTGTTTATAAGACCATAATTAATTTTACGTTCTATACCTGCCTTATTGTCAGTTAGTGATTTCTTTATATATACAGTACATTTAGTAATAAGTATTGTTTATTTATCTGGTTTATTATCGTACAAAACTCCCTGTGATTTTAAAATAAATATCTGCTATTTATCTAGCCCAAAAAACAACGGTTTGAACTAGTTAATTAATTCCTGTTATAAAATTATTTTAACAGGCTTAACCAATTTTTGATGTTAAATTAGAACTGTATCCTTAAATACAGTGAGTTGCAAAGGGAATTGCAGAACATTTGTTGGAGATATAGATAACTTACGTAATTATATGTCATTAAGACATCTTACAATTAAAAAAAATTATCGGTATTGCGGAAAATAAATACACACATTATTTTTTGCAAGCTTGTTTTAAGTTACCATGAGGTTAAAAGCCATTTTTTAAAGTATGTGTATTGTTAGTTGAATGTCTTTTTTTTTGGTTTACTTGCCTCTTGGAACAAAAATCATCAATTTAATTTTTTTTCACTTTTTAATACATTTTTTTGAATCTTTTGTTTTCTAAACACAGCAGTGTTAAATGTGTATAAATTATTAGTCCTTAGGGCAACTTACGGTATTGCACTATGATATAATTGGCTTTAAAATTTTCCCAACGTCAGATAGAGAAAGAAAAAATGCAGAAAGGTGCTTTAGAAAGCTGCTGTTATCTCGGTTTTACATTTTGGTTCGGTATGATAATAATTAATAAACATAAAAATGCACAACTTTCCCTTAATTTAACCCAGTAATGTAATAAACAGTTGGTTAGGGTTTGGTTTGGTGGCTTTATTCCTTTACTGGTTTGGTACTCTATTACAAACATAAATGGTCCAGCATAGTATGTGAAACGAAAGACCAAAATGAAAACTAAAAATTCAAATGAACTTTATGTTTTTATTTAATAAGATTATCATTGACACAAATAAACTAAATTTTGTTAAAATAAATCAAGTTATTCTAAGTTTGTAAAACCTGAAGCCAAAAACTAATCAATGAACATATATTTATAGTAATAAACACTCCAAAAAAGGTTTTTAAGGCTATAAATAAACAAAAAAAGACGTAGCAAACGCCAAGGTTTAATGTTTTAAGGTGCACTTTTTGCATATTGGATCTGTCCATCTATTATAACAATATGGGGTTTTCGATTTCTAGTAGATGGTCAAACTTCTAACATTCTTAGACTACCTCTACCGATTTTTTTCCGTTTATACATGTTTTATTATTATTACTTAAGCGTACTTTATCACTTTTATCATTGTCGCTAAATTAATATAATTCCGAATCCGTATTATGTTCTGATTTAATATTACAGTCCTCCGGCACATCGACTTTATCACTATCACTGCCGGTTTCTTCATTGTACCATTTAACAAGATTTTCCTTATAACTACTATCGCCCGATATTTAGCGCAAGTTAAAATATCACACAAAGATTCCTGCGTTGTCGGACAGGCTAGCGCACAACCTAATTCCTCCCTAACTTATAAAATAATCTAATTAAACCCGCCAAAATATAACGGTTTATTGGCGACCAATAGGAAAAAGATGTCGCAACGGGTACGTGAGTAGTACCACTTATAGCCCATGTTATATTAAATGCCTGTAAAGTTAGAAAATATTTAATAATTATTTTCCCACAGTTAAATAAAAGAGATATGTTCTAATTATTTGATTGTATCTTATTATTTTAAAGTATTCTACTTGTTTTCTTAAAAATTGTCATAACTATACTAGTATTACCAAAATTTTATAATGTTATTCCACTTTATCTTATTCTTTACCAATTCTTTGTTTTGAGTTAAAATAAAATGTATATATTTGGAGACGATAGCTGCCCTATTTGGTTTATACTCTCATATAAAAGCAGTTGATGCGTGGTTTTCGTTGAAAACTGCATTTTAACGAAGTCTTTAGAAAAAATTAAGCAAGACTAATCAAGTAAAAAAGATGTTTTAAAACCCGCATACTTCGGTTTTTCATCTGGGTCATTTAATTTATTAAGAACTTAAACATGCAACGTGTTGTGACATAAACACATTGCACACATAGTGAAGTTTGCTTCTCAAATGCAAAAAAAACTATGTTTAAAAATGAACCTTACTCCTACCGACCTAAATGCATGATTTATATTTTTTTATAATTGATAGACTTAATATTATATTCAGAGATTATGAAAATCTTTTTGAACAGATATGTTTTATTTTTTTAAAATGATATGCATGTAGCTATTAAACTACATGCTTTTAAAATATCTGTATTTAAATCTTTGGATTGGCGATAAAATAGGTTAAACCGTGTTTTTACATGTGAAGTCGATTCCAGGATAATCAGAGATTACTCTGTTTGATATTAAGAAAAAGAATCAGTACTAAAATTAATTAATCAGTTTCTTAGTGAATCGTTGCTCTTGACATATTAGAGACTTTTTGCTAAGTCTGGCATGATGCGCTTCTTAAAAACTTTCTTTTTATGGTTTTCCACCCAAACTTTGTTCCTGGCTCTCCAGTTTCCTTTCTAATGGACGTATATCATTTATTTTAAATGGTCTTCTAGCTTTTACCAGGTTCATGCCAGGGTGCCTCGGGGCTTAGTTCGGTCACCAACTCTATATCTACTCTACATCATCAATCTCCTCTATTCCACTATCTTTCAGTTTATTCAGTTTATCGGGCCAGTCTCTAGGCCTAATTTATAAAACACAGGTATGGTAATGCATCGCCTAAGGCACTTACGGTACGTTAGTAGGTACTTAGGTTTTAAGCCTTTGGTGGTGTCAAAAGATAAATAAAAGAAAATAATAGTTTAGTTATTACTATCTTGATCGATACTAAAAGGGTTAGTTTTGGTTGGTCTTAATGCAGTTTTTTCTTAATTTGCTTTAATAGGCTTAAATAGTTCTTCTTGGATGCTAATTTGGCTGGTAACAGAATAAATTAAACTTTTTAAATTCGTGAATACAGCTATTAAAAATATTATAATTTCTTTTTTTCGCAGTTTGTATCGTGCTAAGTGTGTCCACATGTTAATTTAGCTCATAAAACATTACTTGTCACAGGGAAATAAACCAATTTTATCTGTTTACTTCATTTCTGGAAAATATATTTAAATTACATTTTGTGGTCTAATATTTTTATGACGTGTGAATTTTGTTTAATAGATTGTACCACTCTGCGTTTTGTTCTAATTGTTAAAATAAATTACACTAACATAACGGAGACATATATTGGCAAAAGTTTCAAATGTCGAGAATATTTTTATATTTTAATATAGTTGTACGTCAGACGTTATCGCTGATAGAATCGTTAATATACATAGATACACCATTTAACTTTAGTGTTGTTTTTAAATTAACTTTTTATAATTCGAACTTTAAACTTTTAAATGCTGTCACCGAGACTGGATTAAAAATATCCGATTATTTTTATTACTAATTAACGATTAAGTAACGAAGTTTTTTAGTTAGAGCCCCAGCCAAATAATTGGCACAGTTAGTTTAGTGTCCGAACGAAAATCGTGTGTGCTTGTTTATGATTTTAAATATTAAAAGTATTTTGAAAACCGCACTAAAATGTGGTTTGCGCATGCATTTTCGATAAAACGAACGTGAGTTGTGTAAAATGGGATTGCTTCTTTCTGTTTTAGTGACTTGCGTAGGTGTTGTCGAACTTCTAACTTTTTATCATAACATAAGGAGGCACGTAAGCTACCAACCAGTTCAAACAAGCGTTGCCACTGTCAGGGATCAATATTTAAAAGAACTAGAGGATGTAAGAGATAGACTGGTAGTACAGCTGCAGCAACTAAAAAAGAATGAAAGTATTAAACCACCTGAAACGCATACTACTTACCTACCTACCTTTAGGCTTAACAGTCACGAAGACATCGAGATACAATTTAAAAATACAACTGTAGCTCGATCAAGATCTTCATCCCCAAGGAGATTTTTGGTTTCTGAAAATAAAAGGAGTAGTCACTCACCAATAAGGCAGTTTGTAGTATCTGAAGAACCGCAAACATTACAAAGCATTAAGAAGTCCAAAGCGCAAGAATGTCTTCCAGAATTTCTAATTCAAGAACAATTATCTTCGGATGTACCCCGATATATTTTAAATCATGAAAATGGCCCAGTTCCCATACCTTTACCAGAAAAGTTTCTAGTATCTGAACATGAAAAAGAAGTAAAAACTGACATATTTAGAAAGAAATTAGGTCATAATATTGTAGAGGTCGATGGAGAGACATACTATAGAAGGTCTCCTTCACCATTTCCAAGTTTTGATCTTTCTGCTCCAAGAAATAGTATTAGCAGCGAACTTCTAGAGGACTCAGTAAGCGTAGCAGAAGTCGATGAATTTTCTAGATCTAATTCTCATTCGCCCGTAAATATTAAAGCAACTTACGAATCAAACAATTTACTGGAAGTAAATGACAATTCAGAAAAAGTAGATAATATTTTAAAAAGTTCGTCTCATAACTCCACCGAATATTGGACTAATAAAGCCCTTGTAGTACCATTAAAAAAAAATAAATCTCGGACTCCATCTCCAACAGTTTTAAATAATCACAAAGACAAAAGCTTACTCAACCCAAATTTAGAGAGACGAAGATCCAAATCGGAGTCAGATAGTATCGATTTCTTATCAGATGTTCCACCTATTTCGAAAACAACGTCTAGTTTGGAATTTTGCGAGGAAAGCAATAGTTACTTAGTTTCAAACAGTGAAGATGAAGACAAGGAATCACAGGAGGTTGAGCACTATACTAACGAAGTTAAGAATACTCTGGATGGTGTAGGCAAAAGCAAGGGTTGCATTAGGAAGAAAAGTATTAAGCGAAAACAAAGTAAGAAAAGACCAGTTACAACCAGCAAATCAGGTACTAGCTAAGAATGGTGTGTCAAATAATATTCATGATAAATGTTTTTTTTAACTCCTAGATTTGACAAAAAGAAGTAATGCAGTTGAAGCGGGAATTGTTGATCAAAATGCAAATACAAAAAATAGTAGTGATAATTCAAGCAATAGTAAAGCGGGAGAGCCTTTTTGGGTAAATCATTAAAAACACAATCAAGTTTTGTAGTTTAAATGATATTTAATTTCTTTAAAAAATATATTTTATGCTGTTTGCAGTGATTTTGCTTTTTTGTTTGTTTGTTTTGTACATTTTTAAAAAAGTATAATGCGATATACACTTTACTTTTAATTGGAAATAAAAATTTGTTTAAAAAAAATTAAAAGTATGTTTATCATTTTAATATATATATATATATATATATATATATATATATATATATATATATATATATATATATATATATATATATATATATATATATATATATATATATATATATATATATATATATATATATATATATATAGTGGTTATTTTAAAACTTTCCACCCACAAGGGGTCGTGTGATACATCATTTTAAATCGCCTTTTATTCTATACATTTGTCGTCTAATTTTTTTAAATTTGGCTTTACCTTTGCGGCGTAACACCCATTTTAAAATTAAAATAGACATGATTATAAAATGATTGTTAACGGTGTTGTTATAATTAAAATTTACAAATATACCCGCTTTTTTGTTTACCTTTTTATGACATTCCAGAACCTATTCAAACCAAAGTCATTGTTAGGTTTGTGTAAATACAACAATTTGTTTTCCATTTCGTGCGACAACTTTGTGGATTAACAATGGTTTACTCTTTGGACGAAAGAATTAAGAGTCCATTTGCTCCGCGAAAATTGGATCCAATTTGGGGTTCGGGTCATAATGTTTTTCTCAAAAACGGCATAAGTTATCGATAATTTTCAAAAACTATATGAAAGCCAACACTTAAATCTAGGCTTCTGCTGTAATCGTTTTTTAAATTTGGATTTAGTTTTAAATATTTCCTTGAGTGAAAGTCACCCTAAAATCGGTTATGTTTAGATACTATTTTCTCTTAACTCGACTCATATTTCAAAAATCCGTTACAGCAGAGGCATAGATTATTTCCTTACCTCTAAACTCGTGTATAATGTATGTCATTTAAGTGAAAAATAGTTACTGAAAAACTTTATATCCTGTAGGCTTGCAATCGGAAACAACATCGCATCGATACACCGAATTTGGAAGAACCTAAATAAAATATATTATTTTTAATGCGGCTTTACGAAAATTGTGGTAGTGGGAGTTTGTTAGTCTCTGCCCAACGTCTCCGCGTCCTTTCGCCCGACCCCTAAGGTGTAGCGTAAATGCACTCTTAAAATGGTGCTTATTTATGGTGCAAGTAATTAATGAGTACTTGTTGTTGGATCTTCTCCAATAAGATTTCCAGGATGAGCCCGCAAGGGAACTGTCGCGTATAATCTCGAAGCAGCGGCCGCGAATTGACGACACTCTCCAGAAATGATCAACATATCCACGTATTCACTGTTTTTGTATTAAGCGATGTTTACGATAAAACAATAATTTAAAAACAGCCATCGCCTCGTCCGTTAAAAGCAAAGCGACTGATTCATAATGCGTGATTAACAAGGCAAAAAACAAACGTAAATAAGAAATAAACTGTTTTTATGCCTAGGCCCGCAGTAGACACATTTTTAAATAAATTTATGTAGTTTTGTTATTTATGGGTTTTTGAAAAAAATATATTTAAAAAAGTTGCTTATTTTAACAAGTTTTATACAGAGTTAACTTTTGTGAAAATCACTCAGTTTATTGACAGAACCCTAAATCGGATGCTAATTATCTGTGTTACTGACGAATGTACATTTTTCATTAATAAAGCTGTTAGTAAACATAATTGACGTTATTGGAGTCATAAGAAGACGCATATTTTTAGATAGGGGCATAGGCAGTACCCAGAAAAAGTTAATGTTTGGGCGGGAATTCTCGGTGATGCTGTAATAAGTCCTTTATTTCTAAATGAAAATCTGATGGGAGAGATTTACCTAAACCTATAAGAAGAATCACTTAATACACTTATTACAGAAGCAGTGGAAACCCAGAGGGACGAGGACGGTAACGCGATAGTTATGAAAAGAGTTTTCACTTTTAACAAGACGGAGTACCTCTTAACTACGTCAGAAATGTTTGCAATTGGCTTAATGACAGATTTCCACAGAGGTGGATAGAAAGAAGAGGACCAATGAAATGGCGTGCAAACGATCATTCAAAGTCGGTAATTTATAAGACCGCTACCTAAACATTGAGGATTTAAAAAATCGCATAACAGCAGCATGTAAGTACATAGCCAGGGAGATTCTTTTAAATGTGCGTCAAGAATTTGAACAACGTTTATTTTATTGTTTGGAAGTTAATGGTGAACACTGAGCAATTTATTAGTTAACTTTATTTATTGGGTACTGACTTAAATATTAATAATTGTTTAAACATTTAAATGGGTTTTATTTTACAATAATACGGTCAAATTTAAAAAGTGTCACGTCAAAATGTTCATAATAAAAAGCCCTTTAAAACAATGTATCACACGACTTCTCGTTCTATTTAAAAATTTTAGGGTGGGAGCCCTGAGGATTTGGGGGTTAAACTGGCACCATCCAATTTTTCGTAAAAAACCTTCCCCCTCAATAAATTTGTTGACGTGTTTGGGCTAAATTCACAAACCCATCTATTTTCACAGATAACCTGGGTGGTAAGTTTTAAAATGAACGCCTGAAAATATATATTGTCCTGAAAAGGACAGGTTGTCTGTTGACGTTTCGATGAGATCACACTCATCTTCTTCTCGAACTTTCTTGGACGGTAATCAAAAGTGAACTTTGCCTACCGTCCGAGAATATAGATTATACCCAAAAAAAAATTCTGGTTAGTGCTGGTTGGATACTTTCTTGCTAACTTATTAAATATCCTAAAAGGTTTAATAATTTATACTAAGGGTACCTCTTACAAATGTTTGCAGAAATACAACAATTTTATCATTAGTAAGTGTATATTAACAATTAATATTCTTGTAAACAAGGTCTACTGCCAAGAGTCGACCAAATAGTATTTTTACGAAAAATGCAAAATCCACAAAATATTTACTGGGTTTAAAGCCTAATTTTATATTTACATATAGAAATAAGATATAAATATTTAAAATCAAAAAGAATCTAGTGTTAGGCCGGCCATGCATTTAATATATTTTATTTAATTCATACAAAAGAATATATAAACTGTAATATAAAGAAAATCACTATTGTTCAAAACCCCTTTAAAAAATAACCATTTATTTTGAAACTAGTTCATTATTGCCAGACTAAATGGTATACTGTTACACTGATTGAGTGTTGTTTATTCCATTCACAATTACGTCAGCTTTTATTCGGATTCATAGCTCGCATAGCAAAACTCATATATTTCGCTAGAAAATCGGGATTAATCGATTACGCCAAAAAGCATTTAATTTATTTTTGTCTTCGCGAAGCAGCCACCGAAAATTCATTGCACCCGGCACCACACTGCGTTCTTCTATCATTTTCTAAAAATACCGCAGAGAAAATCATCTCTTGGGTCGTATTCACACACTTTTACAGAATCCAGTCTCGAATCCAAGTCAGGTCGGTAAGTGCGCGAAGCGTGTTCCGTTTTCGACCCCGAAAAACTGACAAAAATCGACCAAAATGGGTGATGTTGATTCTTACACTACCGCCAACTTTACCATCACCGAAAAGAAGACCAAGAAGGTTAAAAAAGTCAGTAAACGTCAACAGCAAGAAAATGACGTTGGAAACGAAGTCACAACCATCACAGAAACAAACGGAACCAGGGGGTATGTGTTGGCATTATAAGGACCACCGATGGACACCGATTTGTTCTCGTTGCACAGAACAACACCCTATACTGCATTTTATTTATTTATATGTGACAAAGTGAAAGTGGCTTAATTACATATATGATAGCTTCTACAAATTTACTATAGTTTAAATACTCCTTATATTCTTATTTTCACCTTAAGAGTCTCGATTTCGTGAACCTTTAAGATTATCTAAATATATAAATATATTGCTATTTTTTACTGTACTTATATTTAATTATACAATTAATCTAATGATTTATACAAACGTATTGCTTTGGCATGCTTTTTTCTGTATACTTGTGATGTACAGGATGGTCAAAAAAAAATTAAAATTTATGGGTAAAATGGCTAATTTTTTCATTTTTGATTTCTCGGAAAGTTCTATTTATAGAAATAGATTGTGCAAAGAAAAAAATCTTAAATAGAATATGTTTGTGCCAAAAAATATGAAAATGATGTTCCTCCAGGAACAGTAAAGAGTAGTAGTGTATAGTAGCCAATTTGGTTTTTTTTAAAGAACATGAACATATATATTAATGTATTCTTTATGTATATTGTCTTCTTTTTGATCATATCAAATTTTAAATATATAAACGGACCTATGCATGTATATGGTCTAAAAACTAATTTTATTCATGACAAAAAAGTCTGCCTGATTTTTAAATCATGGTAGTTAATTAATTTTAAACATAAATATTCCAATTTGATGTGGACCACATTTAATATTAACTTGCTTACTGTAACGATAATCTTTCTACTGCAGTAAATGTTTTCTGATCAGTAACCACTTGCAAATATAACACGTCATATCACATCCCTTGCTGTTCACCTATTTACAAAATTTGTAAACATTTAAAGTTTCAGAGTGTACAACAAAATTCATATAAATTGCTCTAAAATAAAGATATAGATTTTTAATACAGACAGGTTATTTGAACTTTGAAATTAAAGTATAGTGTTTGAGAATAAATGTTATTCTTTATAATACCAGTAATGCTTAGCCGATCTCTCAAGAATGCATTTAACAGGCTTGGCGTATTTAGTCTAAAATAAGTTCATTTTTGTTTGAAAATGAAAAAAAACCTCATTAGTCAACTGCGTTTGTGACCATTGTAACTTTTTGAACCAATGCGACACATTTCTGTTCAGTTGTTTTTGCTTTCGTCATTATCAAACAAAAATGGACAGATCTTAGGAAAAAGATTGAAAACTTTGGATTAGGACTTTTACTGGTATCTTCTAGTCACTCGCCTTCTAAGACTTGGTGCCCACCAAAAGGTTTATACCTAAGTTTTCAGCATACATCTACACAACCCTCGTAAATGATGTAATAGGCTGTCCATTCTTTTTAGATATAAATTTAAAAATATTTGTTTTTTTTTCTAAGTTCCCATGGCATGCATTTGATGTGGTAATTCTTTTGATAAAAAATAATCAATTTACGCTGATTTTACTTTGAAATGTGGTTCGGGTGTGACTGGAGTTGCTCTTTAATTTCCCCAACTGTGGTCTTTGGATTAGATAAAAATAAGTACAGTGTGTTTGCTTAACTTCGCACCATATGGAAAACTTTTTTATTATTAATTTTACGAAAAAAAAATTCTTTATAAAAAGTTCTGGATGGCCTTAAACCTAAACTGCAATCTTCAGGTTTGGTACCTTTTTAGTCGTAAGCGAGGTTTCTCAAAAAATATAAATTTGGCCCAAGAGTAAATTACCTTTATTTTTGACAATATCGCACATTGTTATGAATTGTTACATGAAAAAATCTCTTTTTCTTTCTTTATCTACAATAACAAAGCAAATTTAACTTTAGTTACGTGAAATTTATGATGCACTAATAAAAACATTATTTCTTGTTCGCAAGAATTGTTTGGCAGTAAACGTTATATAAAATCTGTTAACATGCGGTGATATTTAGTGTGAAAGAAAAAGCAGAAATTGTGTTAATCGTTTGTGATAATTATAAAACTCATCGTGAAGCAGCTAAAATATTTAACAACAGACATCCTGAGAAAAATCACCATAAATTAGTAGTAAAAATTATGGTAACATTTAAATCATGTGGAGATGTTAATAATAAATTTACCAACAAACGTCAAAAACCTGTTGCAAGTGAGGAGATAAAGTTAAATTTAATGATATCTGCAGTGAAATAACCTAAATTTCCTTTGGGAAAATGGGCATCTTTGCTTCCAGATAAAATTGGTTAAGATACAATATCACGGTGCTTCACGATGAGTTTTATAATTTCTACTTTTTCTTCCACACTAAATATCACCAGCATGTCAACAAATTTGATTTGACGTTCACTGTCCAACAATTTCTGCTATCAATTTATATTTTTTGAGAAACCTCGAAAACGACTAAAAAAATTTGATATCTCACCATTGCATTCTAGGTTTAAGACCATGCAGAACATTTTATAAAGAATCACTTTTTTTTTGTAAAATTAATAATAAAAGAGTTTCCATATGGTGCGAACTTAAGCAGACACTCTGTTTAACAACTAGTAGCCAATCTGAACTATACATCGCAGTTTTAACACCTAGTTAGACTGTAACTTAATTTTAAAATATGGTTAATGATTATATTGACTGGGATGTAATCAGTTGTTTCCAAATTTCTAACACAAAGACACAAGTCGAACAAATGACAGTTACTAATAGGATTTTTGTTAGTAGGCATACGTTATGGGCTAGGTAATTTTACATAATATTTTCAGCCTATAATACTTTAATCGTAAAATATGATCAATGCGCCTAAAAATATATTGCATTCTGGGGTAGATACATAATATTTTTACCTTCACTTTTCGTATGACCACTTAATCTTGTATTTAACATTCATAAGATATAAGTTATAGGTAAATACGAATAATTAGATCATGTGCTTATTTTGTATCTAAAGAGACAACGCCTTAACGTTACAAGTATTATTTTAAATAGCAGCTTTTAAGCAAAAAAAAAGTGGACTTCAATATTACACTTTCATAATATTCTATTCTAATAATTTTATTTAAATATTAAATGCCCTTAATCTCGTATTTCATTTGTATATAAGTTAATCTAAATTTGCCAAAATAAACACTTTAAGATCTAAATATAAAGAGCCAAGACCGCCTACAGAAAATGAAACATAATTCAAATATTTTAATTTTGATGTTAAACGGAAAGTCAGACACATTTTATTTTCTTTTAACACCTGTTGTGAAATTTTACAGTTTTGGACCGTTTACGTTAACAATTATTTTTAATACTTCCCATAAAACAGACTAATTGAATGAGGTATAATCAATGAAAATTCGAAATCTATTATAACAGTACGGGCAAAGATTGATACTACTACTATAATATTCTTTGGTACGGGATCCGAATTAAAGGACACTTTCACCCATATACGATAAAAAATTAGGTTTTTTATTTTTTTATAAATTTTTCCACAAAATTTATTAGGTATGAACACAACACAAGTTGATAACACCATTTTTATGTACTTTATAAATTCTAACGTGTTTTGACAGTCGCCGTTAAACACTTCTTGCTATCAACAACTCATTTGTATGTCAGAGCATCCTAATTACATTTAACTACAGTTAAATTTGCATTGTTATTGTAGACATAAGTTTCAAAAAAGAAAAAAATTAGTGACATTAATTAACTTTTTTAGTAGTAATTTTCGTTATTGGTAAAAATAAAGGTACTTTACCCTTGGGCAAAATTCATATTTTCTGACATTTTTCGTATATGCCTGGAAAAATTTAATATCTGATAGTAACATTTTAGGTTTAGGACCGTTCAGAACTTTTTATAAAGAATGATAGTTTCTGAGAAATTAATAATAAAATAACCATAAGTAAAGAAAGAGCAGGACACGCTTTTATATATATATATATATATATATATATATATATATATATATATATATATATATATATATATATATATATATATATATATATATATATATATATATATATATATATATATATATATATATATATATATATACAATGAACGCCAGAAAGTATGCGACATATGGATTTTTTTTTATTATGACGTTTAAAAAAAAATCAATTTCGCAGATCAACTCTGCATCACTTAAAACCTCAGAAACAATTGAACGATCCCGATTGTCATTTGTTACTTGGCAGTAAATTTGAATTTTGCTAGGTCGGTTGACGGAAAGTCCCCTTATTTGTCAAAATATAATTTTTTTAAAAAGAATAAGTTGTTTAAAATTTAATTTTATGGGTATGTGTAAAATTTTAAGCCATTTGGATAAAAAAAAATTGGACATATTTTTTCCATAAAAATATTTTTGTTTCAAAAATTTGTCTTAACCATTTAGAAATAGGTTTTCTAGAACTAAGGTAATGTTTCGGCACAATTTTTTTTTACTTTAGTAAGTTAGTCCTTTTAGAAAATTTTAAAAAATGGTATTTTTCGGAAACCCGAGTTATCGCATAGGCATTTTTTAAATACAACACGGAATTTCAAATATTTTTTTATCGGAAATTTTCTTTTCTTCAAGAATCTTTTTTGCAATTTCCGCTATCTTTTATTGTTTTTGAGTTATCATTAAAATTGAAATGGCTTTTAGTTTTTCGCTTTTTGTTAATAACAATTGCAATTTAATTGGCAGAAAAATCCTCAAAACGCCTTTCTCAGATTTGCATTCCGCGTCAAATGAGCTATCGCTCATATTTTTTAAAGCCTTTAACTATTTTTCGTAAGAAACACACTTCTCGACTAGGTAGGTAGGTAGGTAGGTTAAAAGTGAGTGGGTATAACACCCTTCCACTGCGACCGATCGGTCTATTGTGGCTCACACCCTTTTATATTTCTCCCACCAGGTCCAGACTTCATAAATCTGATGATCCTTTTGGGAGAGAGATCTTTCACCTCCCCCGGCAACAAGGTGTCATTGCCGAGGATTGCGAATCTAAGTCGTGCCATTGCTGGGCACAAACACAGTATGTGTTCTGCCGATTCATCCCCCTCCATGCACATGCGGCACTCGGCGTCTTCCGCTAGGCCGATCTTGTGCATGTGGTATTTTAATGTGCAGTATCCCGTGTACAGTCCCACTAGAGTTTTAAGGTGTACCCTTGATTGCTCTAGTAGTTTGACAGTACATTGTTGGTTCGGTGGGCTTATAAAGACCTTCGAGTGTCTGAGACCCGGAAGTCCATGCCAGTACCGAAGATTTTCTCTTTGTATCCAAGCTGATATGAACTGCTGGGCCGTTCCATAAGATATACCGATGACCGGTTCCGGCCCTGTAAATTTTGTTTCCGCCCCCCTTTTGGCAAGGAGGTCTACGGATTCATTACCCTCTAGGCCAGTGTGTCCAGGTATCCACAGTAGTGTAACCTTATTGTTTTGACCCAGTTTGGTCAGCGCATCTTTGCAATTCCAGACGGTTTTCGAATTGCACCGGCTGGATTCAAGAGCCTTAAGAGCTGCTTGACTATCGGAGAATATTTTAACTGTCTTATGTGTGCAGTGCGGATCAACCAGCGATCTAGCACACATCTCAATAGCAAACACCTCCGCTTGAAATATGGTTGCGAGAGTGCCTAGGCTAAACGAAAACTCTGCCCTCGGTCTCTGTCCATATATTCCAGCTCCAACACCGTCCTTGGTTTTGGAGTCATCGGTGTACCAACAGATGTCAGCCCGGAGCATTTCAGTCATTTTTCGACTCCAGTCCTCCCTTTGTGGGTAGACTACACTATAGGTCCGTTTGTAATTGGTTGCTGTAGGCACTATGTCTGAGGGCATTCCCAGTCTGTCACAGGTCAGGACATTCCTGAGGAGACTGGTGCTCTGCATATGACACGCCTGCGGTTTGTTACTGAGCGCTTGATAGAGTCTGTAGGTTGCCCACCTTACCCCTCTCTCCAAGTAAATATGCAGAGGAGGCAGTCCTAGGAGGGCTTCCATGGCCGCCGTTGGTGTTGAGCGCAGCGCGCCCGTGATCATTAGGCAGGCCTGTCTCTGTAGGCTAGATAGCTTTGCTTGGGTCAGCCGCTGCTGCCCCACTGTCACGTATAGCCAGTACCTCTGTTTTGGTTGCATGCCCCAGGATTTGCCAAGATAGGGTCGCCTTACGGGTGATTTTTCTAGATGCGAATTCCAGCTAAGAGTGCTATCTAGGATCAACCCCAGATATTTTGCTTCTTTGGCAAATGGTATTGTTTTACCTTGCAGAGTTGGTGGTCTCAAGTTAACACTTCTCGACTAGACTAAATATAATATTTCCAAAAATCAGTTTAATTTTTTATTATAAAAAGCAATTTAAATAATATGGCCCTTCCCAGGTATGGTAAAATTATAAATGATTATAAATAATAATAAATAATTATTTCTTTCCAGCTAAAGTGCCAATTTATTCTATTTGTTGGTTTAGAAATCGCAATAAATAATTAAATGTCTCATATAAAATTACTTTCGTGCGCAGATTCCAATTTAAAATCTATTATTTAAAAATTCATTTATCATTTGCCGATAATTATTATAAGTTAGTAATAAATAAGAAATAAACGTTTTTATTAACATCGGGAATAAAGATATCATATATCATGCTGTTCATATAATTTTTGTTTGACCCCGACTTTTAAACGGCCCTGATTTAAGATTTATAAAAAAAACAAATAAATTAGAAAATATACCTAACCTACACCCACACAAATCTACATCCGATAAAAATAATAATTAGAGTTGGGTAATTTTTGTGAGAAACTGTACCCAATTAAAGAGGCTATTGATTTGCTAATTATTTTATATATGCAGATAATTGGATAAGAACCAGATGTTTTTACACTAATTGTTGCTCAAGGATTTTATTCTTATAGTTTATCGAGGACAGGTTGAAGGTAAATTACTTTAAATACCTTATTTTTTATTTCAAAACAGGTTTACTGACTAAACGCATCCAATTTAATATATGCAATATAAATTTGAAAAACATGACATTGTCTTAAAAAAGTGACTGACCGTAATTTAAAACGAAACAGGCGTCGTATTTACGGGCTTACACGAGTTGTTTTGTATAAGAAATCATTCGTGTAAAATAATTAGGATATAAAATCTGATTTCGAATACTATACAAAACTTTACGCGCATTCGAAAAAATATTCTAGAAAATTTCACACCAACAAAATACAAGCATTTCTCAACGTCGCCATAGTAACCTATGTATTTTTTCGGAAATTTTCTCTTCCTGGGGTACCATGGAGGGTATTATAGTGGATATTTATAAGAAAAAGTGATAATTGACAATACACAACTTTATAAAACGTATTTCGTTAAACCTATTTATATCATCTTATTTGAAAAAAAAACTTGTCTTGATTTCGTAGCAATCTGTATTTTCTTGATTTTTCAGTAAGAAATCGTTGCACAATCGAGAACAAATTATCCTCTTCTAATTCACTGTCGTATTCTGCAATGAGCTGTTCCATAAAGGGCATAGTACGGTGATGTGTTTTGACATCCGATATTTGTTTTCATAAAATGCAAATGTTATATTTTGCAAAAAAAGCTCTTAATTTTTCGATGAACAATCAGTAGCAAGTCTACAAGTTTAAGAAAGAGCTTTGGTAGAAACATTCATGTTGACAGTTGTCTTTAAAATAAGCATAGCCTTCTAGATAAAACTAATAATAATTAGTCGGTATTTTGCCAGGTGCTAAATCGACGCAGATATAAAAAAGAAAAAATTACTAAAATAGTTTTTAACTATTTTAGTAATACAGATTCAATAGAAAATTGAAATATAAGCAAAATCAAAAATTGAAATATAAGCAACAATATGTATTATTTTTAACCAAGCGTTTTTAAAATACATATTACCTAAAACAATACAATATTAAAGACTTTGTGTTAATGAATTTCCACACATTTTTACTAAAACATTCTACCAATTTTAGTAAACTAGAGTCAATGTTATGAAAAAATAAAAGATATATTACATCCGAAATTGGTGTTTCAATGTTACTAAAATCGGTAAAAAAAGTTTGGGCCGTCTTTAGGTGACCGAAATGGTGTAAACAATTGCAAGGAATTGTTATTTTCCGGACATTTTTTTATCTTCTTTATTAAAATACAAATAAAAAAGTTTTTAAGTTTTTACGATAAAGTTAATATTTTTGAAGATATTAATTTTTTAAAGGTTTGAAAAATCTTAAGTTTGGGTACTTTTGAATCATGAAAAATATAAAAAAAGTATAAATATAAAATGTATTTATTTTTTATTTCTTATACAATAGTTAATAACAACCTAATTGAGATTTAAAAAAAACTATTGTTTATATCTGTTTTTTGATTGTTTATTAGGCGCGCTCACAAGTATGCGTCTCTTACCTTTAAGTATCGCCGTCTCTATTACCTGTCCTGAATCATTATATATCATTTATCTTAAAAACTATTAACTTTATTAAAATTGTTAACGAGAGCAATGTTATTAATATTTAAATTATCTACAATTTGTTTTTTAAGTTTTTTTCCTGAAATCAATTTTACAAAAGTTATTAGAGCTTTATTTTACTTGTGGGCGCGCGACATTAACAATTAAAAAAACTGGTATAATAATTTTTTTAAAATCTCAATTAAGGATATTATTAACTGTTATATAAGAAATAAAAAAAATATTACTTATATTTTATATTTTTTTATATATTATTATTTTTTATGGGTCAAAAGTACCTTAATTTAGGATTTTTCGAACCTTTAAAAATACAAATCTACAAAAATATTAACTTTATCGTAAAAGTCATAGGACCTTTTTTATTTGTATTTCAATAAAGAATATAAAAAAATTATTCGGTTGAAAAATAACAATTTCTTGCAATTGCTTAAACCTTTTCGATTTGATATTTTTTGCCTTAAAGGTATGAATACTTACTACATAAAATTAAGAATACACATTAGAATAGCACTTATACCTAAAATAGTTTTTCACACATTTGTGTTATTACACCTATTAAATTAAAATATTCACAGTTTAATTGTTAAAAAAAATGAGTTCTTTGTTAAACGAAGAGTTTACTTCACTTTGTCACATACCGAAATATCCACCCTCTTCCAAGAAGACAAGCCAATAACATACCCCCTGTATTAATTACAGGTACATAATAAACAATACTTGCATATATTTGTAATGTCCTGTTTTTCCTGTGTTTTAATTTTAAATGTGAACCTTATTAATATATGTTTTTTTATTTATCTGGCTTTATATTGTTATTATTATTTTATGTACGCTGCTATAGAATGATTTAAAATAACTCAACAAGAGTCTGTGTTTTTATTTTTTGATTGTTATGAGGGTTTCTAACATTTAAATTTGTTTTTTTTTTGTGTAATACAATAAAAGTAATGTTATCATTATTTAATATATATATATATATATTATATATATATATATATATATATATATATATATATATATATATATATATATATATATATATATATATATATACAGGGTAGTAGTGGTAAAAAAATTTAAAGGCTAAATATACGTCCGAAAATGCATTGTTTTCAAGGTACAGGATGCTAAACTTTTTTAAAAAATCGGTTTTTTAATAATATCTTTAATATCTCTTTTCCAATTTTGCTGAAATTTGGCAGTACTATTTGTTGTGATAATTAGGTTAATTTAGCCACTGGAGATTTGGGGCAATTTTCCTGTACTGGTTTCTGAATGTTGCTCTGTTTATTAAAGTTCAGCTTCCCCTAATTCAGAAGTTAGAGTTATAACTTCTCTGGCAAATTATCCTTTCTTACAGAGCCGTTTATAAATGTTTGTAAAAGTTCTGTAAATACGTTTAGCTTTAAAAGCATTACCTTCGTCGAGTCCATACGCAAGATGCATATCAGCCATTTCATGATTTGTGTAGCATGACCTTCTCTGGCAAATGATTCTTTCTTACAGAGCCGTTCATAAATCTTTGTAAAAGTTCTGTAAATACGTTTAGCTCTAGAAACATTACCTTCGTCAAGTCTATACGCAGGATGCATATCAGCCATTTCATGATTTGCGCACCATAACCTTCTCTGACAAATAATCCTTTCTTACAGAGCCGTTCATAAATCTTTGTAAAAGTTCTGTAAAACGTTTAGCTCTAGAAGCATTACCCTAGTCGAGTCCATACGCAAGATGCATATCAGCCATTTCATGATTTGTGTAGCATAACCTTCTCTGGCAAATGATACTTTCTTACAGAGCCGTTCATAAATCTTTGTAAAAGTTCTGTAAATACGTTTTGCTCTAGAAGCATTACCTTCGTCGAGTCCATACGCAAGATGCATATCAGCCATTTCATGATTTGTGTAGCAGAACCTTTTCTGGCAAATGATCCTTTCTTACAGAGTCGTTCAAAAATCTTTGTAAAAGTTCTGTAAATACGTTTAGCTCTAGCAATTTCATGATTTGTGTCTCATAACCTTCTCTGACAAATGATCCTTTCTTACAGAGCCGTTTATAAATCTTTGTAAAAGTTTTGTAAATACGTTTAGCTCTAGAAGCATTACCTTCGTCTAGTCTATACGCAAGATTCATATCAGCTATTTCATGATTTGTGTAGCATAACATTCTTTGGCAAATGATCCTTACTCACAAAGCCGCTCATAAATCTTTGTAAAAGTTCTGTAAATACGTTTGGCTCTAGAAGCATTACCTTCGTCGACTAAATACGCAAGATGCATATCAGCCATTTCATGATTTGTGTACCATAACCTTCTCTCAATGATCCTTACTCACAGAGCTGTTCCTAAATATTTGTAAAATTTCTGTTAATACGTTTAGCTCTAGAAGCATTACCTTCGTCGAGATCATACGCAGGATGCATATCAGCCATTTCATGATTTGTGTTCGCATAATTTGCCATTATTTATTTAAAACGAGAAAACATTTTAAAAATTGTCAAAACAATGAACTTAACTTGAGAAATGTCAAATGAAAAGTGCATCCCGAGACGCCACTGTATGCGAATTTGTATCGCACTTTAGTCGTGAAGCGCGTGAATGTTTGATTACGCAAAAGTTGTTAATTTTAGTCTATTCTAGTCATAGAATTTGTGATAAAAATTGTCACAATAAAGAAATATGCAATAAAGTAACTTTTATTTTTTGTTCTCAAAAACAAAGAGAAATACGAAAAAAACAGGGAATAAAAAGTTTTATTTTTAGATGTTTAACTCGAAAAAATAAATAAAGGTCACAAGAAAAGTGAGTAGCGTGCATTTTTTTGTTAATAATGTTGGCTAAAATGCGTCCCGACCCCCCACTGTTCTCGATAATTTGTATCTAGTTAAGGCTAAATTAACCCCTTATCACTCCAAATAACACTGCGAAATTTAGTAAAAATCGGATAAAAAATGTTTAAGATAATAAAAAACAAATTTTTTCAAAAGTTTGACAGCAATGCATTTCCGGACCTATGTTTATATAAACTTTTTTTATAAAATAAGCTCATAAATAAGCCCTTACCATAATATACAACATTCTTTTTAATAATAACTTTCCAGAAATAACACCTAATATACGACGGGTTTATTTTTTTAGTAATTTTTTAGTTTATAAGTGATGTATTTTCCATTAGCTAAGCTACGCTAATTATTTTGATTTTTTTATCCAAGCAGAGCTTGTTAGATTCGTGATTTTAAATACAAACATAAGTTAAAAATTTCCCTTAATCCCATTTTTAAATATCTATATAACTTTACAGTTGTAAGTTGATTAGTGTTTGATGAAAATATATGGAATACTGGTCGAGATTGTAAGCATAGTTATCCTAAAAACAATAGAATATTATTTGTTGGGTGACCCGTCAAAATAGCCCATAATATTAATAGTTCCGTCAAAAAAGACCACAAACTAATAAATATGTAACACCCTGTATTACAACATTATTTATTATTTAAAATGTAAGATTATGACAGATTCTTCTTAAATACTCTAAATGCAATTATTACAGTCATTTCAACTAATTTTTAAATTTTTAATCGAATATAAAAGTTTAAATTGTGCAAAACTAGTTTCATTAAAAGGCTATCATTTTAAAATAATACCATTATTTAAAAAAACGTAAACAATAATAAAAACTAAGCAAAACTTTCGATTTTAAGAAACTTCGGTATTAAAAGGCATTTTCTGGAAAAATACTGACCCAAATTTAAAAAAATTAGGAGTCGTTGAAAAGAGGATTGAACGGCCATGAAAATGAGGTTGACCCCTCATCTCATTTAATATTTTATAGGTAAAGGCTGATCTTCCTAGGGAGTTGAAGTGACAGAATTGAAAATATATACAAAATGTTTCCCATTGGAGAAGAAATTGCCGTGTCCAAGAGTATTTTTTTTAATGACTGCAACTGTGTCAAATAATATGGTCAAATTTGAAATAATGTGCACATTGTGGTGGTGGTTCAAGAAGGAGTACCTACTTATTGTCGGTTCTAGTTTAGGGCTATTTTGTACAAGGGCTGTTTGGTCGAGGCAATTTAGTCAGAGCTACTTTTGCTGAGGTATTTTGACGGGATACCCATTTCCTGTCTTGCCGGCAGTGGTTTCAAGTTTTAGATTTTAAATCAAGCTTGTATATTTTTGAGTCATTTAAAAGCAATTAAAAATCCTTTTAAATGGTTTATTCTAAATCGGTATTTATTTTCAAAATAGCATAACAAAGGGTATTAAAAAAAAATAAATGTCATAATAACAAAATAAATTATTATTTACCAGAGTATATTAAAACATACTGGTAGTTAGGTTTTCTTTTTTTTCGAACGTACTTTTAAAAACATTTTCTTTTACATGGACGGTTATTCTTTAACTCCTACTTTTTACCGAAATTTAAAATAAAGAGAAAAAAATGGTATATATTTTTTACGACATGACAACATGCATGCCTATTTAAACAGGGTGTTTCTCAGAAGTTGTTGCCCCTGTATAATTATTATTTTTAAGATACAGAAATTAAATTTTGTATTCTGGTATTTGCCCTAAGTATGCATTTTTTAACCTATTCTTTTGTTTTGTATCACAGCTGATTTAACCGGAAATGACTGGTACTTTCAAATTTTAAATGGCAGCACTGGTATATTTTCTTCTATTTGCAATGACACCCCATATGTCATTTTTTGACACTTCTACTGTATTTAAAAAAAAATAAATTTAGAGTGCCATAAATGCGTTAAAACGGTTAATTTTAATTAGATAGCCATCGAAAAATAAATTTGCTTGTATTTAATTATTATTTACGATTTCTTTAAACGTGTCTATAACTCTAAAATGATACTAATACAATTTTACAACGAAATAAATAATTTATTACGTTTATTTTGGAAACCGTTTTACCCTAAATACTGAGTATGACTTATGATCGTACATAGGACTTTGCAAACTTTAACTCAGTATGGAGAAGCCGTAAAAAACAAAAGACGGATCAAATGTACTTTTCCATAGATACCTGAATTAAAATTAACCGTTAACCTAGATCAAAAAATAAATAAATAAATATTTTTCAGCAGAAGTGTCAAAAAATGACATATGAGGTGTCATTGTATTCAAAATGTCATATCCTATCGAAATATGAGAAAATATACCAGTGGTGCCATTTAAAATTTGAAAGTATTAGTCATTTCCGGTTAAACCGGAATTGATACAAAAAACGGAACAGATTAAACAAAGCATATTTAGGTCAGATGTCAATGTACAAAACTTAATTACTTTATCCTAAAAAGTTAAAATTTTACAGGGGGGAACCGTTTCTGAGAAACACCCGCTACACAGTGATTTGAACGGTATCCAATAGTTAAAGGGTAATACTTGATATATTACTAAAACCACGATGACACGAATATAAGATCCAAAAATTTGTCAAAATTTTAATTAAAATATAATTTTGACGCGCCACTAGAAACTGAGCCACTGTAATTTGCAAATGGCGAGGCGAGAGAAATGATTCTTTTAGTTTAAGATGTCATTTTAGTGTGGCATATAGAGCTTACTTAAAAGAGGTTATAATTGACTCCCAAGTTAATTTAGGTATAGATTTTGTACTAATACAGTAAATTATTTAGAAAATATTAAATTATAAAATATATTTATAGGTTTTAAAGTTAAAATAACTTTAGGCCAAATCAGCTTTTTCCATAAGAACTCTAAGTTAAGGTCATTACATGGACGTGAACAGTTATTTCAGTTATTTGGCAACAATTTTTAGTTAAAACCTATTTATATCTTTAAAGACATAAGCAAAACAAGAAAACATTATTTTTTAAGTGGTTTTTGTTTTGGCAAACACTTTTTGCTAGTTAAAAATAATGTATTTATTCGCTTTTCTAACTTGTTCTCATGTAATGGTATACATACAGTTTTTTAACCGTTTTTTGCAATTTGCTATGATGATCTATAAGATTTTTTACTACTCTACATTTTAAAGTAAGTAATAGACGGAGAGCTAGAACCATTCAATTAACAAACACCCTGTATAAAGTAAGCGCTCGGGATAATTTGACCCCATTTTACTGCCCTCGGTATCCACCTAACTGTCAGCCCTTTTGGATTTAGACAGCTTAGGGGTTCAACTTGAAGTGGCCAAAATGGCTGACATATTATCGATGACAATTTTTTTCCCAAAAATTTTGCACTTGCATCCCTTATTGCTACCCCCTGTATCCAATAGGTTATCAGCCTGTGCGGAAACACAATTAACAATACTAAATGAACATGTTTTACGGGATAAACTCCATATTACTGATGACGATGATTTTTCGGCTCTAGCTCTTAGATAACCCCCTATAGTAGGGAATCCCACAGCTTAAATCTGCAGGTATCTGTTTTTTTCATAAAACATTTTTATGAATATTACATGGGAGTAAAATAGATTACAGCAGGGTTGTCTTGAAAAATTTAGCGGCAACTTTCTTTAATTAAATATACCGGGTAATCCAGGAGCATGGCTTAACCTCTTTTTGTTCTACACTTTTCAAGAAAGAAAAATGAAATTTGGAGATATTATATAACGTCAAATTTGATGTTTTTTGACAAGTCACATGACTTTCGGTGACTGACAGTTTCACCGAAAACGGCCTCAACTTTTCATTTTCTAGTAAGACACCCTGAATATTATTACAATGTTGGATTTCTGGGAACATTCTGCGTCTAACGGTTTCCCATTTGTCAAATTTTGACAGTTAAAATATAAAAAAAATCAAAGCTCTCAAAACTTGACATATGTGGCTTGAACGCAGAATGTTCCCAGGAATCCAAAAATGTAACAATACACAGGGTGTACTTATTTATTTATTTAAATTTTAAACTAGGTTGCCATAAATGCGTTAAAACGGTTTATTTTAATTAAGGTAGCCAAGAAAAAATAAATCTGATCGCTTTTTGTTTTTTACAGCTTTCAATGCGGAGTAAAAGTTTACAACATCCTATTTATGATCATAAGTTATTTTTTTTAAGTGGGTAGCTCGTAAGCATATCCTAAAAGAGCATTTTGTTTTTAATAATTTGGAACCACACACTCGGTATTTAGGGTAAGACTGTTTCCAAAATATACTTAATAAATGATTTATTCCGTTTTAAAATGATTCTATTAGTATTATTTTAGTGTTATTAAACCTGTCCAAAAGAAACTAAAGACGTCAGTAGTCGTTCAGTTTTTCGCCATATATAACCGCAGTTTCCCAATGTTAAAATCTTACAGGCAAGATTTATTCGCAATTTAAACAAAATTTATCTATATAAAGAAATAAAAACTTTTTTTATTTTAATATTGTATAAATTTTAATTAAAAAAAAACGTTTATTTAACATGAAAAACATTTATTTGGTATTTTTAAAAATAAAGGTTGAATATGTTGACCATCTCCTAGAAAGTAAACGAAATACTTCTGAATTATAGCCTGATGTAGTTATTTACTGAAACTGTACTGAAGGAAATAGATTGATGCACAAAATGTTTGTTTAAAAGATAACTAGTTTACAGAATAGGTCAATTTGCTATTGGTATTGTAATTAATGTTGATGGATAAAAAAATAAGTTTATTTAACAACGTTTCTAACTTTCTTAAATTAACAAATTAAAATTAACTTTTTTAATATTGTATAACCGTAAAAACTTAAAGGGTCCACTCGAGCCGCGAAAATTGGATCCAATTTGGGGTTCGGGGCATGTTTTTCTCAAAAACGGTATAAGTTATCGATAATTTTCAAAAACTATATGAAAGCCAACACTTAAATCTAGGCTTCTGCTGTAATAGTTTTTTAAATTTGGATTTAGTTTTTAATATTTCCTTGAGTGAAAGTCACCCTAAAATCGGTTATGTTTAGATACTATTTTCTCCTAACTCGACACATATTTCAAAAATCCGTTACAGCAGAGGCATAGATTATTTCGTTACCTTTAAAATGGTGTATCATTTATGTCAGTTAAGTGAAAAATAGTTACCGAAAAACGTTATCTCCTGTAGGCTTGCAATCGGAAACAACATCGCATCGATACACCGAATTTGGAAGAACCTAAATAAAATATAATATTTTTAATGCGGCTATACGAAAATTGTGTTAGTGGGAGTTTGTTAGTCTCCGCCCACCGTCTTCGCGTCCTTTCGCCCGACCTCTAAGGTGTAGCGTAAATGCACTCTTAAGAACAAGTTTTATGCTAGTATAATCAGTTCTTTTTAAATCCATAATTACATCTTACACAATTTACAAATGTGCTGTTTAAAAAATGTTTGTTTTTCTATTCTTTTTAAAGTATTGTTTAACATGTCAATATTTTTCTTTATTTGCAGCTTATTTTTAGTGGGGAATACACCAAGGCTATGAATAAAGACTTTCATGGTCAACACTTCTGCTGCTGGCAATGTGACGAAAGCCTGACTGGACAACGCTACGTTCTTCGTGACGATCATCCCTACTGCGTATCCTGTTACGAATCTGTGTTTGCCAACGCATGTGAAAAGTGTAGTAGGACTATTGGAATCGATTCTAAGGTAAGAAATACTTTTATGATACTTTTACCTGTTACTATAAAATTAATCAAAATGATAACCTTTAGTGCCATTGTTCCCACAAATCGATATACCAATCTTAAAAAGTTAATTCCAATCCAATCCACGGCTCTACAATCCGGGGTGGGTCTTGGCCGCCTCTACTATTCTCCTCCATTCTCTCGGATCCTGTGTGGCTTCTTCCCAATTGAGCACCCCCAGGGTTTGAAGGTCCTTGCTGATATTATCCCGCCACCGAAGTTTTGGGCGCCCAAGTGGTCTTTTGTTGTTAGGGGTTTCTTCCCAGACCATTTTAATTAGCCTTGAGTCATTACTCCTCTGGACATGTCCCAGCCATCTTAATCTGTTTGACTTAATTTCTTGTACAATAATTGGACTATTATATAGTTCATATTCCTCGTTGTTCGTGCGCATCCTATACCGAAACGTTTGTTGATCCCAGACTGCACCAAATATTTTTGTAAGGATCTTTCTTTCAAAACGATTAAGTAGTAACGTGTCTTGTACGGTCATGGTCTATGTTTCGCTGACATAAGTTACAACTGGTCTTATAATAGTTTTATTAATATTTATTTTTGTTAGTCTGGTCAGGATTCTTGATCGTAATAATTGCTGGGTTGCGTAATAGCACTTATTTCCTTGTAGTATGCGCTGTCTTATTTCTACTTTAACGTTGTTATCTAATGTTATTAGTGCCCCTAGGTATGGAAAAGACTGTACGTGCTCGAAGTTGTACTCGTCCATGGTTACATTTTGTCGTATTCGATCTCGTCCTGTGTTTCGTGTCATATGCATATACTCCACGCTAATTGTATTTCTTCTCACAACATCTAGATTATCTGCATATGCCAGAATCAGTCTGGGTCTGATATTGCCGAAGATGCTTATACTTAGTTACGTTCATCTTATCACCTTCTCTAAGGCAAGGTTAAATAAAGCTGGTGACAGTGCATCCCCTTGTTTAAGGCCAGTTTTTATATCAAATGTTTCGCTGTATTGACCTTCTATTTTAATTGTACCATATGGTCCCTCAACGCATACTTTAATCATTCTTATGAGTTTGCTGGGTATTCCAAGCTCTTCTAGTGCCGACCATAAGCTTGC
The DNA here is from genome assembly GCA_019359885.1 of Listronotus oregonensis. Lineage (NCBI taxonomy): Eukaryota > Metazoa > Arthropoda > Insecta > Coleoptera > Curculionidae > Listronotus > Listronotus oregonensis. Next base: position 77,464 of record JAHBCN010001648.1, on the reverse strand, counting down.
TCTGAAGATACTATTATACTCCTGTCTAAAGTCCACGAATAGATTGTGTAAATCTCTAACGAATTCCCAGCATTCCAGAACAGTTGTCTTAACGTAAATAGCTGGTCTGTTGTTGATCGTTTCCATCTAAAACCACTTTGGTATTCTCCAACTATTTCTTCTGCATATGGTGTTATACGGTTCCTAATTATGTTGGACAGAACTTTATATGATGTATTAAGGAGTGTGATACCTGTATAGTTGTTGCATGAAATTCTATTTCCCTTCTTATGTATTGGTATAATAACTCCTTCTTTTCAGTAATTTGGAATCAATTCCTGTTCCCATATTTTTTGTATTAGCTGATCTATGTTATCTCCTAGTTTCTGTCCACCCTCCTTTAGGCACTCCGCGGGGATGCAATCTCTTCCTGTTGCTTTTTTTAGCTCTTTATTGGCTTGATCTGTTTCTTCTCTGGATGGTGGGTCAACCCAGACTTCAGCGATATGTCGTTTATCCTCTTCTTAATATGTCGGGTCTTCTATATTGAGTAGGTTGTTAAAGTATTCTTTCCAGGTATTGAGGTTTTCCTGTTTGCCAGTCATAAGTTCACCATTATCTCTCTTAAACATTGTAGAGGTTCTTGGGCGAAATCCTTTTTTATGTGTATCCACTTGCTTATAGAATTTTCTTGTGTTCCCATGTATTCTTTCTCTTTCCACTTCATGTAATTGTTCATTTTGCCATTCTCTTGTCTTTTTTCTCGTAAGTTTTCGCATTTCGTTTCTTAGGTTATGGAACTTATTTCTATTTTCATCCGATGGGTTTTGTAACATCTTGATTTTTGCTTCGTTCTTTTCCCCATTAAGTCTGTGACGATCTGCATCGAACCACACCTTCTTTTTTGCATTTCGTTTCTCACCAAAGACTTCTTTGTTGGCTTCTTAAATTACTTCCTTTATTGTCTTCCAAGTATTAGTGATATGTTCATATTCTTTCGTTTATGGGTTTAAAGGAAATTGGTTCACTCATCAATCCTTCCTTGATCACAAAGCCTGTTCCAAACTCGTGCGTATCATTTTTTCCACTATACAGTACCACCGATTTGTTAATCTTAACATTGCCGGAATTCAGCCACCTGATTTCCTGCACTGCTGTTATGTCTATTTTATATTTTTCCAAAACTTCGACAGCCAATTGGGCTGCCCCTGGTCTATACCAGCTCAAAACGTTCCAAGTACCTATATTCAAATCCGTATTTCGATGCCCTTGTCGTTTCCGTTGGTCGGTCCGTTTCCAAGGCTCTTGTTGTGGTTTCATAACAAATAGGTTTTTACGATATAGGTTGTTAGCCTTATGCTCAACACTCCTCCTTTATCCAGGCTTGGGACTGGCAACATGGCGGTGGGGCTACTCAATCCACCCCACCACTACACGCAGGCGGAGAAATTAATTGCTTACGACAATCCAGAATCGAGAAAAGCTATCTCAAAATGTCGTTTAGTGGTAAACAACAAAGTTGCATTTAAGGTTTTAAAAAAATAATTCTCAGTCTCAATTCTTGGAAAACGTAAACCTATAACCACAAAACCAAGATATTATTATTTTAGTTAAGGTGTATTTACCTGTCAAGACGTTAAGTAAAACTGGCGTCAGCCAAATTGATTGACACGAAAAAATGAAGCGATTAGTGACTGCTTTATCGGACATTAGAATAGTGTAAATTTGCCTTAAAAGCAATAACCGTCAAATCATTTACTTTATCTAGTTCCAAATGGAATATATATTGGAATTATAGAGCGTGAACCACCGTTTATTTTAATTTAATTTAAATTTCAACCTAAGATTTTAAGTATATTTCGTGTGCGACATGCAATGTGCTGATGGTTTTCGGAATATCACAATTAAAACCGTAAGGATAACTAGTTATTATTCGTTGGTAAAAATGTTAATTTATTATTTATACCTAAAAGCAAAAACGTATTGATGGGTGGTCAAAAGGAAAAACAGATCAAAAATTTTTGAATTTAAAAACAGTATTTTTGGGTTATGGTTTGCATGGCCTAAACTAAAACGACAGTTAAACAGATTTCATTTAAATCGGTATTATATTGGGTCAATTACAACGAAATTGGGAAAAATCGCCACCGGCGAAATATATTTAATTTGGAAATTAGAGCAACTAAACCATGGTGTTTGAGAAAATTATCCTACTTTAAATACGTAATTAACTTAACTTTAATTTTATTCACAAATGCAAACTTTTATTTTCTGATCACTAAATTATATTTTTCATAGTTTCTTACATACAACTAAAAAAAGGGTACTTTCTTTTATTCAACCAAGTATTGGCAAAGGTAAGCGCTCTTACTGAAGGGGCATTTTAGGACTGGGTGTGTACAAAAAGTGTAAAAAAGTGTAAAAAATGTCTGAATAACGAACAGACCTATTTATTACTATTTAAATTAAAGTTAATGTTATAAACTGTCTATTATTATATTAAAAATAAAAGATATTTTTAGATTTATAATAATCAAAACTAAATTAAAGTTAATATTTACTAACTTACGATAGGCAATGCCTAATTAGGTAAAAAATTGAAATAAAGTTTAGAAATATGCCACTCATAACATTTATTTTTTATTTAAAATTTATATATATTATATATATATATATATATATATATATATATATATATATATATATATATATATATATATATATATATATATATATATATATATATATATATATATATATATATATATATATATATATTATGTATATTAAGATATATCTGTTGATTTAATGGTTTTATTCTTTATATTTTGCAGGATCTTTCCTATAAAGACAAACATTGGCACGAAGCTTGTTTCTTGTGCACGACCTGTGGAGAATCTTTGGTAGACAAGCAATTCGGTTCCAAGGGAGACCGTATTTACTGTGGACGCTGCTATGATGAGCAGTTCGCTTCTAGGTGTGATGGATGTCACGAAATCTTTAGAGCTGGTAAGTAAATTTGGACATATTCCGTAACTTACTTATTTAAAATTTAATAAAACCTTTTTTGGTGGACTTAAAGTTTTATGTACTATAATTGAATGAAATGAAACAAAATGTAAAAAATTAATGGAACTTACTCCCCCCGTTTTTTAATTCTAAAAAAGGCTTTAATTTATGAATACATTTTATCACAGAATATTCATATTGACTCTACCTAACATGTTATCTGTTAAGAAAAAAATATCTCAGACTTGCGAGTTTTAACGATTAACGATTTAAAAACTTATCTGGTCCGGTCCTTAAGGCATTAGACAACTAAAAATAAAGTTTGACAAAAGTTATGATAATTTTTTACTTATCGGGCCCACGACCGATTTTATTAAAATTTAGTAAAGGGGTTTTTTAGGGAGCTGATCACGAATCTAAAGTCAAATTTTGTCGAAAGCTTCCAGTTTTTAAGTACACCCTACTCGAACCTATCCTCAAAAATGCACAAACTTTCCTAAAATCCCTCCTTCTTGAACCTGGTCACAACCAAACTGAATGATTTTATGGTAAAACAGCTTTTATTTTACAGGATAAACTCATTAAATAATTATTTACTCATTAGTTTTATTAAAAAACACATTCAAACATTTTATTTTTATATTCAAAAACAATCAACGAAATTATCCAGGGATTTTTAGAGAGATAAGTTGGTAAAACTGAAAGACACCGTATTTAAAAATTAAATTGCTTTACCAGCATTAAACGTAAAAAAATATCTTTAATAGAGAAATTGGAAAATTTTATAGTAAGCATTTAATCCATGTAAAAGCATTATTTTAATCTTTTGTTAAAGTTGCATTATGATAAGGGTGCATAAGGTCTCCATAAGTTAAATATTAATACAAGTGAGGCAGGGCTCATTTCTCTGAATTTGGATTTGTTGATGAGGTATATATTAAATAGGTAATTTTCAGCATCCTCTTTTTTAAACACAAACAAAAGAAATGCGATTAATGTAAACTTCATTTTTACACAATTAGAATTTAAAAAGTAGGCGCTTTTTAATTGTTTCCCAAGTTGTACCATGACTTAAAACTCCCTTAATAGTTTTGTTGACTTTTTAAAAGTAAATATGGTTTTCTTTTGGCGGTGTTTTTTGTTGAAAATAACGACTAAAGAAACGTAAAAATAAATGTATCCTCATAAATAAGAGATCTTTTACCATAAAATCATTCAATTTGGCTGTGACCAGTTTCAAGGAGAAGGAATTTCAGAGAAGTTTGCGTGTTTTTGAGGTTAGGTCCGAATGGGGTGTTATAACTTAAAAACTAGAAGTGTCCGACCACATTTGGCTGCAGCTTCGTAATCAGTTCCCAAAAAAGCCCTGTATACTAAGTTTCAATAAAATCGGCCGTGGGCCCGATAAGTAAAGTTTTCTGGCCTGAAATTTTTCTTGCTACAGTTTCGCTTGCATACAATTTCTTTTTTTTTTAATAAGGTTAACCAACTTACTAAAATTTGTAAAAAAACTTATCTAATTATTTATAAAAGTCTTAAGAATGAAATGATGCAAAAATACATTTTTCAGTTATTCTTTATATTTTAATCAGCGGTCGACACTCTTTTAGGTTATATAAATTCTATACTATCAAAAAATAATTAAGAATTGTTTCTTTTAAAATTATCAAATTATTTACCAAATTAGCCGGGCAACTGCAAGAAAAATTGCGCCTACCGTATTTTTTTACATGAAAGAAAAATTGCAAAATTTTTAAGAAACAAAAAGAGCGCCTGCAACAAAAAAAAATATCCCCAAAGCAATCTTCCAAACTGTAAAAATATACTTTTATTATTATCTTTATAAGCAAATGAGGTCTGGAAACGTTACACATTATTTAACAAATGTTATGTAAGGCCTATTAAATATAGGTTTATACTTTTGGCAGACCAAAAGTATAAAATATTTTAAGCGTTCCAAGTATTGACTAATATAGTTTTTATTTAAATATAATTTTCATCATAACATATTAAAAACTTGCTACTTTTATTCAACCAGAACGAAACCAAGCGTGCGAGAGAGAAAGAAAACGATAGAATTATAACCTTTCTCTGTCACTCGGCGTCCTGATATTGGTAGGCGTTAACTTTTTAATATTGGCGGGGCTGCTGACCAATATCAGCACGCGGATCGAGGGAGAAAGATTTATTGTCCTTTTTTCGTTTATACTTCGGTTTTCTTTGTCTCTTGCACGCTTGTTTGCCCGGCAGGCGGAAAGGCTGCCTCTAGTAAGTATATCCTCGAAGGTGCCGATGTATCCGCTTGTGTATTTTTGACAGCGGATCTGCACAGTTTACACTTTTTGTGTTTAGGGAATTTTTGCGTATGTGACCTTGCGTATCCGTACGTACACGAATTTTAGTTGTTAACCAAATTGTTACCGAAAAATGGCAAAATTTGTATTTCTGGTAGTTATAGCGCTTCCCTTTATAACAATTACATGACCTTTAGTCTTCGAATTTGTTATTATGGTCCTATTATTATTATTATCCTTTGACGTATTTTTTAGTATACCTACCGATCGAAAAAATAACTAACAAAAGTATTACAGACTTAGTTTACATCAGAAACTTTTGGATCAGAGTTACATACTTTATTTTTTTAGAAATTCTGTCCATCTAGGCAAAAATGTCTTGTAACGATCAATACACATATTTTTTATACGAAATTTTATAACAGAGCTAGAAGCATTTAAAATTCAAAACGTTGTCGCCAAAACAAGCCGCTAACCACACATTTTCACAATGCCTCGTCGATCCAGGCCACTGCGGGTAAGATCCAATATTGCATCTCGAATGAAAGCGGAGTGAGTATAATAGCAAGCGAAGCTAGTCCGGTATTTGAAACATTTTGGATTTTCGATCAGTCATTTCCATTGAATTATGTAGAAACTCAAATATTACATTCTGTTTATTTTTGTTTAATAAAACCTGAAAATGCTTTGGGTTCAAAAGGGAGAAATCTACGAAGGCGTAGAAGGGCCACACAAATTTTTATTTTTATTTTCAGTACTAATTCCGACTTACAACTGGGAAATTTCCCGATTTAGAACCCCGGAATTCCGACTTACAACTCGAATTCCGACTTACCTGGGAAATTTTGACTTAAGACTCGGAATTCCGACTTACAACTCAAAATTCCCGATTTGCAACTGGGAAATTTCCCGATTTTAAACCCGGAATTCCGATTTCAACTCGGAAAACCGACTTCAACTCAAATTTCCCGACTCAACTAAAAAACCCGATTTTAAAGAATTTTGGAATTGACTTAAAAGAATTTCCGGGCCCTGTTTTTCCCAAATTCTGGAAATTTTATTTTGCTCGGAATTTCAAGTCATTGTTTTATTGATTGGTAAATGGTTTTTCTTTTTAACCGGGCCCTTTTCCCCCCCTTCGCCCCGGGAAGACTTTTGTGGATTCCCCCCAAGGATGCCTAAGAATCAAATTTTTGGAAAAATTTGGGAAAAGTGCCCGGGGCGGAATTTTCTTTTAAATTTGGGGGAAAAAAATGCTTCTTCTGGATATTTTAGCCTTTGGCGTGTTAATTCCATGTATTCGCATAGTATTTGTTCCGTGGTTTCGCTCGATCGGTCACAAAACCTGCAGCGTTCATTGTCAGTATTTTCCATATTTTGAGGTAATACCCCAAAGGGCCGTGTCCTGTCAGAAAATTGATGGTTCATTTAGTTCATAAATTCATAAAGTTATAATAGCTTCTTGAGTAGGAGAGATGATTCTTTCTGGTGCCACGAAACAAGCTATCCCTGGAGAATCTTAATTTGCGCAGACGCTGGCTGTCAGACGGGAGTTAGCTTACGCGGGCTAGCTATATTATAGGGTTCTGCGCATGCGTGAAAAATGACAGCTGTCACCTGTCAAATTTTACCTGTCAAATATCATATGTCAAAAACCACCTTTAGCTTACGTTGATGAAATCTATCTTTAGGTCCTATACATGCGAAAAAAAAAAGGCGGCTGTCCCCTGTCAAATGTTACCGTCAACTGCTTGGCCAGGCTGAGCTGGTCAATGTGATAACGTCATTGTAAATTAGGTCTTTACTTAAATCGTCTTTTAGCTGTCCAATGCTTTCTGTCAACTGTCATATCTCGGAACCACGTGACTTAGAAATGATCTGTAAAGTTTGGGATACGTAACATAAAGTTTTAAATTAATCAGCGTCAGAACAGTTTCGTCGGCTAGTTTTCAGGAGTTATCTACTAACATCGGAAATTGAACCCAATGATGATTAAAATTGAAACGTTGTATATTATTATAAAGCTGATATATCAATCGTTTAGTAATTATATTATTTAAATCAACTCGTAAGACCTTAGGCTACGTATCCTAAACTTAACAGCTTATTTCTATGTCACGTAGTTTCTAAGAAATGATAGTTGACATGATGTGGACATGTGATAATGATGATAGTTTACATTTAAAACGTTAAATACACTCTATCTTTCTCCAACCTATAGGATAATTCGATATTCACACTAGGAACTAAAATGTGGGCCTTTATGGTGTTAATTATTCTTTGACCTTAAAATCCAGTTTCGTTTTTTCAACTCCTATACTAAGGCCACAATGGTTGATTTTTTCCTTGGAGTTACCGTTCTCATCGCTAATTGATACGTCTCGCCTTGACAGCTGTAGCGCCCTTATGGTTTAGGAGAGCGGCATGCAATTTTTTAAGTCACTTGGTTTTTGACATATGATAGTTAACAGGTAAAATTTGACAGGTGACAGCTGTCATTTTTCCGGAATCTCGAGTTGTTGTAATTCCGAGTTGTAAGTCGGAATTCCGATTTACAACTCGGAAAAATGACAGCTGTCACCTATCAAATTTTACCTGTTAACTATCATATGTCAAAAACCAAGTGACTTAAAAAATTTAACTTAAGTGAATAAGATCTATCTTAAGGGCTTACGCATGCGTGAAAAAATGATGGCTGTAACCTGTCAAATGTTATCTGTCAACTGTCATATCTCGAAAACCATGTGACTTATAAATGATCTGTAAAGTTTAGGATATGTAGCCTAAGGTCTTAAATCAATCATCGCAAGATCGGTTTTTTCGTGGGATAGCATTTAGGATTTATCGGCTAAAATCTGAATATAACCCCGTTGATAATTAAAACGTTGTTTAATATTATAAGGTAGCATATACCAATCGACCGGTGAATAAGGTATTGAAATTAACCTTAAATGACAGAAACGCTTTGGCTCCAATTATTAACCACATCATTTGGGAAATTTATCTTACTTGGACGCGTTGTAAGGGCATGTAAATCATATAAAAAATGATACCCATCAAATGCTAAGAGGACATATTTAAATAGTATAAAAATTATTTTCATTGACATATGTCAATAATCACGGATATCATCATCCCCATCAAAGGGTTTAAAAGTCACATGCCGCTCTCCTAAACCATAAGGGCGCTACAGCTGTCAAGGCGAGACGTATCAATTAGCGATGAGAACGGTAACTCCAAGGAAAATCAACCATTGTGGCCTTAGTATAGGAGTTGAAAAACGAAACTGGATTTTAAGGTCAAAGAATAATTAACACCATAAAGGCCCATTTGTTCCTAGTGTGAATATCGAATTATCCTATAGGTTGGAGAAAGATGGGAGGTATTTAACGTTTTAAATGAAAACCCATCATCATTATCACATGTCCACATCATGAAAATATCATATTTTTTAGAAACTACGTGACATAGAAATGTGTTAAGTTTAGGAATGCCAAGGTCTTAACAGTTGATTTAAATAATATAATTACTAAACGATTGATATATCAGCTTTATAATAATATACAACGTTTCAATTTTAATCATCATTGTTCAATTTCCGATGTTAGTAGATAACCTGAAAACTAGCCGACGAAACTGTTCTGACGCTGTTTAAATTTTAAAAAACTATGTTACGTATCCCAAATTTTTTACAGATTATTTCTAAGTCACGTGGTTCCGAGATATGACAGTTGACATAAAGCATTGGACAGCTAAAAGACGATTTAAGTAAAGACCTAATTTACAATGACGTTATCACATTGACCAGCTCAGCCTGGCCAAGCAGTTGACAGGTAACATTTGACAGGGACAGCCGCCTTTTTTTTCGCATGTATAGGCCCCAAAGATAGATTTCATCAACGTAAGCTAAATGGTGGTTTTTGACATATGATATTTGACAGGTAAATTTGGGACAGGTGACAGCTGTCATTTTTCACGCATGCGCAGTACCCTATAATATACAGCCAGCCAGCGTCTGCGCAAATTAAGTTTTCCCCAGGGATAGCTTGTTTCGTGGCACCAGAAAGAATCATCTCTCCCTACTCAAGAAGCTATTAGAACTGAATTTATGAACTAAATGAACCATCAATTTTCTGACAGGAACGGCCCTTGGGGTATTCCTCAAAATATGGAAAAAAATTGGACAATGAACGCTGCAGGTTTTGTGACCGATCGAGGGGAAACCACGGAACAAATACTATGCGAATACATGGAATTAACACCCCCAAAGGCTAAAATATCCAGAAGAAGCATTTTTGACACCCGAAGGTACAATGAAACTTGCGCCCGGAACATCTCCAACTTTGCCAAAAGTTTGGCCCCTTTAGAGCATCAACAAATGCAGGGTATCCACAAAAGATCTTCCTGGACGAAGGGGGAGAAGGGCTGTTCAGCCGAACGACCATTTACTACAATGCAATACAATCCATAGTACTTTGAAATTCCGAGTTAAAGTCGAAATTCCGAGTTGTAAGTCGGAATTCGAGGTAAGTCGGAATTCCGAGTTGTAAGTCGGAATTCCGAGTTGTAAGTCGGAATTCCGAGTGTAAGTCGGAATTCGGAGTTGTAAGTCGGAATTCCGAGTTCTAAGTCGGAATTGCAAGTCGAATTTCGAGTTGAAGTCGGAATTCCGAGTTGTAAGTCAAAATTTGTACTGAAAAAAAAAAAATAAAAATTTGTGTGGCCCTTCTACGCCTTCGTAGAAATCCTCGTTACAACACCAAAAAATGTATTGCATTTGTTCAAAAAGCCTGTAATCATGATTGCCTACCAGGTGTTATTTTCAAACTAGAATGAACAGATTTTAAAGTTTCAAGCTGTTTTCCGTGAAATTATTTTTTTGTTTATTTCAATTTATTTTGATAATAATAAAATAAGGGAACGCAATTGATTTTCTATTTTCGCTCTGAATGAAATAAGGAACGGAACAAAAAAAATATCTAAGACTGAAACTCAGAAGGTCTTGTCACAAGTCCTGTTGGTAAAGGGTCAGACGTTAACTTTATGTCGTAATTTTTCCCAAACTATTTGTTCTGAAAAAAGGAAGAGATTTGACGTGTTTTTGGATCATACTAAATTCTATGCAAGGGGCCTATTCTTTTAGTTTTTATGGGTAATCCTAAATCTCTAAATTTTAAATATCCTGTATTAAAATATGTTTTGTAAAAACCGAGAGGCAGCTTTAAGAAAATTAAATTATCTAGCTGTATTTAAAACACCAACACTCCAAAGATGTTTTCTGTCACTTTAAGGACTCTTAAAAGACTAGTATTGGGGATGATTAAATATAACAAAACAAAAAACTGAGCACTAATCTCTAATAGTACAGGAAATGAGGCATTTTGGCTAGGATTTTTTTTGTCCTGCATGGATTTACCTGAAATTTTCACAGAAGGTAGGGAATAGTCCAAGGATCAAAGTTTATATCATGCCGAGGTGTGCTTTTATCCTGAGGGTGGTTGCCACCCCATCTTGGGGGGGAAATTCTTTATTACAGTTTAACTACAGAAATCGATAAAGAAAGTAATTTTAAGTAAAAAATGTTCTATACATTTTTTTCGTAAAACTAATATTTTTCGAGCTATTTGCGATTGTAAGTAAAAGTTTTTCGACGAAAAAATCGACGTTTTTAATGAGTTTTTCACGAATAACTCTAAAAATATGCATTTTATCAAAAAAACTATAGGGAGCAAAATTGTAGCTAATAAAAATATTTGAAAAAAAAGTTATTTTACAATTTCTCTACAACCAATACAGATCGAGCTATGGCTTTTAATGGTTAGCTTTTGTTCGTCAAATGCTAAATGAAATTGGTAATATTTCAGGCAGTAATATATTCTTTTAAATCTGTCAAGCTATTAATTTTTTGGGGATAAATCTTTTTTTTTAAATTAATTTTAAAGTTGCGAAATAAAATTAGTACTAATTTTAAGCAACAGCATTCTAAAATTAAATCTCTATGGTAAATTAATCATTTTTTTAGAGAAAATATTTTTTACTTTAAGCTCTAACAAGGGTGGGTTTTTAAGGGTTGAAATATTTTAAAATTGTATTCCAAAGCATAAAACGATCATTAATTAACTAATCCAAACCAACTTTTACCCAACTTAAGGTTTAAAAAGTTATTCTATAAGTTTGACAATTAGAGGTAATTTTCACCCTTAAAAAACAAACAGCGCACATCACCATGAAATAGAATTTGAAGTAGAGGGTTAGAAGCGCCTAATTCCAAATTTTTATGCAAATCGATGCAGGACAAAAAAATTGCGAGGTTTTGCCATTTTTTAGCTTTATTTCCGGGACTAATTATGCATCATCAAATCGTTTTAATTTGTCAAAAAAATTTTTTTTGTTAATCTTATAAGGGTTGGTTATTTAAGGTTGAGTTATGGTAGTTAAACATTTATTATACCGTAAACTGTAAAAAAAATCTACAATAAAAGCGATATTAAATAATTTTAAAATGAAAAATTTTTTTTTTGTAATTTCCTTATTAAGGGTGATTTTAAGGGTTGAAACGTTACAAATATAATGTTAGATACAACTTATAACATAAAAATAGATTAATTCTACATATTTATGTATGATTTTAATTTACATAGGGTCTATTTCTATGGTTTTTTAATTTTTTAGCATAGGGGTGGTTTTTACCCCCTAAAAATAAAAAGCACACCCTAAGCATATATAAATTTTATCTTTTATCTAGAGGGTGAAAGCAACTTAATTCCAAATTTTCGTAAAAATTGAAACTGTACAAAAAAATCCGAAGGTTAAACACCTTTTTTCTCCCCATCCACTGTACTATAATAAGATAAGAAAAGGTATAGAAATAATTTTGAAAATACTCGGACATTTTTTTAATCCGGAAATTGCAAATATCTATTTCGCATCTTATGATGAATCAAAATATATTGACTGTTTAAGATAAAAAATATGTAGTAATAATTTATTGGTTCAAGTTCAGTGTAAATGATACCACGATAAATTTAGTTGGTTGGCAAGTTAATAGTCATACTAAAATTAGAATAAGAATCACCCATCCAAAACATGTTTACAAAACAAATGTTCAACCGTGTACAAAATTAAAATTTATGATTTTATTTTTTTGCGTTTCTATTATTTAATTAATATTGTAGGTGTAAAATTACATCATACTTAAAATTATACCTTAGGTAGCTAACGGGTCATTTAAAATTACTTATACATTTAATTTGGCTAGAATTTATGACCGAAAGTTGTATGATTGTATTTATTTTTTCTTACGTTTAGATGCTTGTAGTTAAAATTTGGCTACTTCTTTTTTTTATGACAAATGTTTACGCTACAGATTATAAACCTACTGAATAAGGTATATTGGTTAAAATATTATGTTTTACTTTTTGAAATTTTCCTGATTGGCAGGGCCGGATTTAACTTTTTGCCGCCCTTAGGCTAATTTATTTTTGCCGCCCTAATATGTCCATATTTTTTGGAGAAGAATCAGAAAGAAAAATTTAGCATTAAAAGAAGGTAAACTTCACTAGTAATTCTTATACAAATGTAATTAACGAACTTAACAAAAGTAAATCATTCAGAAAATTAAATAACAATTCTTTAAAACAAACAAATTTTATAATATAACATTAATATATAAATTAAAATGGTAAAACAAGTAAGTTTTTTTAAAACTATGTAGTATTTAATTATAGGCAGAACCCTATACTAACATTTTTTTAAACCTTTTTTTTCTGCAAAATCAATTATTATATCATTAAATTTTACGATTACATTTTTTAAAATTAATCCTAAATTTGCCGCCCATAATTTTTGCCACCCTAGGCTTCAGCATACTCAGCCTTTGCGTAAATCCACCCTGCTCATTGGCTACAAAAACTTTACGTTAGTTATACATTTGGACTAGGTCAGAATAAAACTATGTTTTGTTGTTTCGTCTTTGATGGTACAAGCAATATTTTTTAAATTAGTAAACCGTGTCCTTGTTTCTGATTGGTTTCAAAAAAGGCTGCAGCCATTATCTCTACTAAAAATATTATATAACATTTTCTATATTTAATAAAATTCTCTATTGTAGAATCCTGTATCTGACACTAAATCTTTAGCTTTCTTTACAATATATCAAGTAGAATATTGGTGTTTCAGCAGTGGCGTAACTATATCGTGGGCCCGTGGCAAATTGTCAGATGGGATCCTTCCTCAACTTAAAAAAACGCAACAAAAGTTATAGTTTTTTTTAATATATAAATTACCACGTTAAGTATGTTCAGATACTATTATAATTTTTATTTGCGTTTTTAGTTAATTTCCTAGTGGATAGCTACACATTAAACTCAAATGAAAAATTTATTTTTAGTAAAATATTTAATTATCTAAATTCCTAAAAAAATAATTATTTAAATTTCGGGTCAGGGAATGTTCCATAGATAAAATAGCTTTGCGGATCTGGGAATCGTTCATCCTCGCAAATTATATTAATATACCTCACCTGGATTCGTTATATAATTTTAAAATGATCCGTAATCGATTCCTTTTTGAAAGAATCTGATTCCAAAAGGAATCAGTTCCTTATATTTCTAATTTGAGACAAATCGGTTTATGAATGCCAAAATCTTCCATTCTAAAAATGCCATTTCAAATTTTCAAATTTTGACCAAGATTGTTATTTTCCAGATTTTGACATAGAACCCTTAAAAACCCTAATATTCTAAATCGGAGGCAAATAGGTTTATAAAGGACAAAATCCACCATTTTGAATCTCCCATTTTTAATTTCCAAATTTTTAGCCAAGATTCTTAATCATTATTACATTACATTATTACATTGATTTTCGGAAATATAGATTAAAAATTTAAAACATCTGCCTATTAAAATCTTTAAATAAGGAAACACGTCCAACATGACTTTTAAACAAAATATGTTGTTTTTAAGAGCATAAATTTTACTTACATTTGATCTTAAAAGTTTTAATTACAAAAATGAATTTAAAATTTTAATACATTTTTCTATTCCGCAAGCAGAGAAATTATTAAATGGTACTTGTAGAACTTCCTGTAAAATTACAATTCACACCTCGAACCCTTTAAGCTTTCCTTGTGAGAAAACGTTAAGCTGATTCAGATTTCCCAAGGCTTAACCATAATTTTCTATATATATAATATATATATATATATATATATATATATATATATATATATATATATATATATATATATATATATATATATATATATATATTTAAATATATATTTTAATATTTTATACAGTGTCCTGATAAGGTCGCCCTCCGGCCATATCTCGGAAACCGTTCATCGCATAACTTTCGGAAAAAAATATTTATAATGAAACCGGCCTCGAGAAAATGCTGGAAATTATTTTCAAGTTTGTAATTCCACCTCTAGAGGGCGTAAAACTAAAAACAAAAATAAAAACACGGATTATTTAAAAAAATGCCGTATTACTTATGTCGTTGATAGTTTTCTCACAAACTATGTAAAATTAGAAAACTTTTTTCCTTTTAAGCGTTTTTTCCTGACCTGTCGAATATAGGAAGGGGGCAGAAGCGACTGTACATTTGAAAAAAATTAAATAACTGTTTTTCGGTATAACCGATTTTGATGATCTCGTTTAAAAGAGCATCAGGGCTTTAGATAAAATATTAAAATAATTAATTAATTTTTTTGTTTTATCCCTAGTGACTGATTTGTGTCAAATTTATAAATTTTGTCAATTTTTTGTCAAATTTAAATGCAATTGTATTATTATTATTATATGTCCATTAAAAAGGGCATAAAAAAGTAAAGAAAATAGTGAAAACCGCATTTCGATATCTTAATTAATTCTCGACTAAAAATACAAAGGTTTTTTTGTCATGGCATTCTCGATAAAAACGCCGCGTTTTTTATCTGACAGCTTAAAATAGGAAAAAATACAAGTAATGCAGTTTTTGGCCAATAACTCGAGAATTAATTAAGATATCAAAATGCGGTTTTCACTAGTTTCTTTAATTTTGTATGCTTTTTTTAATTGGCATATAATTATACCATTGCATGTAAATTTAAAAAAAAAATTACAAATTTTATAACTTTGACACAAATCAGTCCCTAGGGATAAAACAAAAAAAATAATAATTATTTCAATATTTTATCTTAAGGCCTGATAAAAGCTCTTTTAAACGAGACCCAGTTTATCAAAATCGGTTATGCCAAAAAAAAGTTATATTTTTTTTTATAAACATTTGCCTCTCCCCCTTTCTATATTTGACAGATTAGGAAAAAACCCTTAAAAGAAAAACAGTTTCCTAATTTTACATAGTTTGTGAGAAAACTATCAACGACATAAGTTAATACGGCATATTTTTAAATAACCCTTGTTTTTCCTTTTGCGCCCTCTAGCGGTGGAATCACAAACTTAAAAATAATTTCCAGCATTTTCTCGAGGCTGGTTTTATTATAAATATTTTTTTTCCGTAAATATATTATAAATATTAATATTGATATAATATATATATATATATATATATATATATATATATATATATATATATATATATATATATATATATATATAAATATATATATATATATATATATATATATATATATATATATATATATATATATATATATATATATATATATATATATATATATATATATATATATATATATATATATGGGTTTCCAGGAATTTGTGGGAAATCTCAAGGATAAGAAAAAAAAACACGTGAAAAGAATACTTCAAGTTCATATAAACTTTTTTTCGTCAAGGACTGCTCTTCGCAAATATTGGCTCCCAAACAGCTCCAATGGAAACAAGTATTTTAGACATCATTATTGAACCATTAAATATATTCCAATTTTATTTAAATAACATGTAATACCAAGTAAGACTTTTCAAATTACTATCAGGGGAAGTGTTGTGGAATACTCAGAGCTGAAGGAATAAAACCTTTGGACAACATTTTTTACAAACCTTTAAGTATTGACTAAAAAATGAATACTCTTCATTTATGTCGCTAATCATAACAGTTTTCGAAAAAACATCACTTTATTTACTCTGTTAGTTCCCTAAGTTGTGTCAGGTTAAATATAAAAAAAAATTCTCAATTCGTCGTGCTCGCGAGAGTATCAAACTTCACGGAGCCCTTGTTAAACCCTCTTATGCAGTTTTTAACTAGAAATTTTATTGATATTATTATGTTATCCGACAGAACTTAGGGAACTAACAGTGTAAATAAAATAACGGTATGTCGAAAACTTTTAGGCGACATGAATGAAAAGTACTTAATTTTTAGTCAATAGTTAAAGGTTTGTAAAAAACGTTGTCATTTATAAAAAAGGGGCGTAAAATTTATTATGTCACAACTAGTCAGATTTGTAATCTATATTTGTTAATAAGAAAGGTTAAGTGATAAACTTAAGGGTCAAAATTTGTTTAAATCAACTCCTTTCATATATTATATAATAATAATAGTTATATATAATATTTCATATAAAATATCCTATATATTAAATATATATACATATATATATATATATATATATATATATATATATATATATATATATATATATATATATATATATATATATATATATATATATATATATATAATATAATATAAAAAAAACTTCGTCAGGGGTCTAGAGTCCCCCTAACAGGGACTTTTCAATTTTTAACGTTTTATTTGTCAGTGATATTATCAGTGTGTTAAATTATGCAATCACGATTAGCATATCATTTAGTAATCTGAAGAACCAATCTACGCCAATGCAATATTTACAAACCATTAGAGAAAATACAGACAAAAAAAGACAAGTTAGTAACCAATGAATCAAAATGTATGCCAGTAGCTCGGCGACCGATTGCCCTAAATGGCAATAGCTGCCGTTTTAAAATACCCAACAGCATTGATTACTTTTACGACCATTTTAGTCATTCATTCCATCAAGACGACCTTACCTTTTTTCCTCGATTATTGTAATATTGCATGTTTAGACAGAAGCACAATTCAACCTTAATTGTTCTATATAAATAAGCAATTTGGGTCATAATTTATTCGCTCATCACTTGTAAGTATTGGTCGTAGAAAAAATTTGGAGTTATTAACTTTTTTGCAGGATTTCTGTGAAAAATCGCAAAATACGTTATATTTATGTATCGTCATAAAAAACCTTTTTTTATATCAGACAACCAAAAAGCTTTATTTTAATAATATAATTCAATTGAAACTACCAACCAACGGCAAAATGTCTAAGGCATATGCAAATTCGAAGCTCTTTAAAAAGCGTTCAATTTCTGAATCAGTGTTAATCAAAATTTATCGCATCCAAAGAACTATGTTGTCATCGATAAAGTCAGTGATCTAAGTTATTTGTTTGAACATTTTTTAAGAAGGTTGTGAAATGCAAACATAAATAAGGACCTGGAATTTTAGATTTAAATATTTATTTATATTTGAGGTAAATGGCAAAGTGATTTTTTATGATTTTTACCACAAAAATATACGCAAAAATCAAATTATAGAAATAAAGGTATTTAAAAAAAGTATACAATAACAATAATTATGTTAAGTATGTGTTAAAATATAGAAAATAAAACAATTATTATGCAAATATAAAATAAAAAAATAGGTTATAGGTTATTATAAAAAAAAGTTTATAAGAAATCCCCAAATACCGAATATTAAACCCTATTTAAATGGGACAATTAATAAATGATAATCAAGTGTCACTAGAATAAATAGAAAAACAAAATTGAAAATATTGATAAAGTATATTTTTCTAAACAACATGAATTTGCTTTAATCGTTTGAAGATATATCGTTTCTAATTTTGCTTATATACTTCATTAAAAAAAATATAATAAATTGAAAGAAACATAAAAAAAAATTCTGCAATCAAGCAAAAAGTACCATGTTTGCGCTTCAGAAAGAAAGCGCAAAGTTGCACTTTTCCGAGGAGCAAGCGTTTCCAAACGCTTGTTGAGTTACCATAAAAAACATAATAGAAAAACTGTAAAATTGTTTTTAACTGTTGTTTTTGAAAGTTGTATGGGTGTTTAAACTGTCAAATTTGAGGTTTTCAATAATCATTAATTTTTACCAAATGTTTTTATAAAATTCGCTGTTGTTCGTTGTAGAAAAAAATTGTGTTTAATTCGAGTGCAAAGTGAGATTGCCGCTCTTGCAAGATAGCCGAACTTCTTGCTCAGCGCGGCAGTGTATCACTTTGCACTCTTAATACATAAATAGCTATTTGTAATATTACTTGGATATTGTCGTAATATGATTTGATAACTTTAAATAGGTATTCCAAAAAAAGAACTTAAAATAGTTATAGTAAATAATCACTTTATGTGACCTATTTTGTAAGACATCGAAGACTAGCCGTGTAAATAGCTTTTATAAAATTAGTTATTAATATTATTAATGCACTAAAATTAAATATATGTTCTTCAAATTTCTTTAAAAAATGTAATTTTAAGTTAAAAATATATTTTTTTAGATCTTCTATCCTATATCGTCCAAATTGAGTATTTTTGATCATATTTTTTTTTGTGGTTGGCTGTAGAATTCACAAAATGTCAAAATCAAGTCTCATTAAGGTGTGTATTCATTTACCGCGGCTGTCGCGGACGACGTGTTCGTGATCGTTGCCGCGAAAAGTGAATACTTTACCAAGACGCGCGGCAAGGCGCGGAACCAATAAGATTCGTCGAACTAGGGTAAGGTTGCCGCGGGCGGCAGCCCCGCTACATGGACACGCACCTTAATGAGTTTTTTCGCAAAAAATAGATTTCTTAGTTTAGTTTCGAATAATAAAAAGTGATATGGTTTCGTTTATTGGAATGGCTTGTATTTAGTTTTATTTGCCATTTTTAATCTAGCATTATTCTTAACATAAACGAGTATTAAAACTATCCTATTATTTTTAACGGTAAAAAAAATGTAGAGAGCCCACTAACTTTGTTAAATAAAAAAACTATAAAAAATAAGAAGCTAAAAAAACTATAAAAAATAAATTAATAAATCGCAATAAAAAAGCTTTAAGAATATCTAAAGAAGCACGGAGCTTTGTTACCGGTAACAACACAAATTAGGCTAATTTACGATAGCCTTTGTAGTTGTAGTTTAATAAATAAGCAGACCTCTTAATGAGCAAAGTTAGATTAGGCCCAAAAATATCTTTAATGTAGTTGAACTTGGTCATATTCAAAAACTTATTTTATTTTGGCGTGTAGGTATTTGATTTAACCTTGCCCTGAGGCCGTGGACTGACACCGCTATCGTTCTTTCAAATAAAATGATTTTACCGCCGTATTCCCGCCAACATAGCGGTCGCGATGACTCAAAACAACTTTTCTATATTTCTCTGCAACGGAGGCAGACAGTACGTGTATTATTATATCTTGTCGTAATATTTTAAGTGCTACATCTGTGTTTATCCCTAGAACATATCTTAAACTTAGCATCCGTTGTGCATGTACTTAAACTTAACCCTAAACAAATGTGACATAACAAGACCGCGCTCGCGGAATATTTTATTTTTTGGTTGATTTTAAGTGATTTAAATATAAATCCGCCAAAATGGCAGGTGTGATGAGTGATCAGTTTAAAAGATTAAATTTACAAACGAAAACTGTCGGAGAAGATCGAATAAGAAGGGCGAAAGAGCGTAATGAAGATGTGGCGATTTTGTCTATGGAGTTGCCTGGAGAAAAAAAGGGATTTAAGTGCAGTAAGGAGAAGATTGTCTTTTTGGGGATCCTACGAGTTTACCTTTGGGTGCGTGTTAACTCCTATATTTAAAATATAATTTTTATTTTTATTACTAAAAACAATATTTATCTTGTATATAGAGAAAACCAATAATAATCGCCCTATAAAAGTAACCAGTAAATTATCACTAAATTTTGATACCTGGTTAAAATTTTTAAAACAAAGTCATATTGGGTATGCCGTTTTAAAATAATGTTTTTAAATGACATTACATAAGAACTGATAATTTCAGTTTTTTACATAAACTAAGTACATAAATAAAAATAGACTGGTCCTCTAAAAGTGAAAATGGTATTTTCCCCTTGGATTAGTAACCTAGAAAACTGTGTTGCCTCAAAATTGTCAAAATAAATCAGTATTGTAGATGTACCTAAGGTTGTATGTTTATAGTTTTGGCGGTTGTTAGTCTACCTATAGTTTTTAATAAACAGAAGCATTAGCTTATCAGTTTTGACAAATAATGGGGTCATTTACTTATTTTGCAATAACATAATATTTATATAACCGTGTCACAAATCAATGATGTATGTCTTAAGATTTTACTTTATATCAGTATAAATGAGTAATAATTTGAGAAATTTCAGGATATACTTAATAAACATTCAGAAATGTACAAACGTAACTCCAACATTGAACACTGTATTTTTAATGCGATCTTGAGATCTACAGGTATTTTTAAAAACGTGTTCGTCAGACATTCTAAAATAATGATGTTTTTAACTTTATCTTAATTACCTACATCATTATGGTGATTAGTACAGCGTCATTTTTTTGGCACTGATAATTCCTCTCAAACAATACTATGAAAAAAGAATACTGACAAAAATATGTGTTTTTGTCAATATTTTGTGATTACGCGTTCAACTAGCAACAACTGTCTCTTCCACATAATAGACCTGGAGCTTAGAGGGTTTTTGCATGTATCATAGGCCCCACACCGAGGCTTTGGGGGCTGATAGACATCGTTATTTCCCAGTTTGAATTCTCGTCATGGCATCCCTAAAGTGTAGCTTTTAGGTGGGGTGAATTTTTAAACGTATAATTAATATCCATACCCCTGGATCATAGGCCCCACTATTATTCTTGTTTTATGTCGTCAAGGAGGTCGCCAAAGTCCGCGAACTCAATGTGCCATACCAATATGGCGTCACTTAAGGTCCGCCATACTGACCGAAATGTGTAATTTTTCCACTGTGGACATGGATCATGGGCCACACGGTTGTTCCGTGACCATTGTTAACAATAAACTGTAAAACAAAGATTTTAAAACGCCATACCCCTGGGGCATCGCCAAGTGACCGCCATAATGGGGCGTTCATTGCTAAAATGACATGTTTGCCCCATTATGGCAGCCACTTGGCGATGCCCCGGAGGTAAGGCGTTTTGAATTCTTTGTTCTACAGTTCATTGTTAACAAAGATCACGAAACAACAGCGTGGGGCCCATGGTCCATGTCCGAAGTGGAAAAATTACACCTTTAGGTCAGTATGGCGGACCTTAAGTGACGCCATATTGGTATGGCATATTGGGTTCGCAGACTTTGGCTACCTTCTTGACGACATTAATCAAGAATCAAAGTTGGGCCTATTATCCAGGGGCATGGATATTAATTAACGTTTGAAAAATCACCCCTCCTAAAAGCTATACTTTAGGGATGCCACACCGGGAATTTAAAGTGGGGAATAACGTTGACTATCAGCTCCCAAAGCCTTGGCGTGGGGCCTATGATACATTCAAAAACCCTCTCGGCTCCAGGTCTATAAGAGGCATCTTCAAATTTTAGATTTGTTATTTTATAGGCTTTATTTATCAACCTTACCTATTAAATACTGACCTGGACTTTTGTTGTTGCTCTCTTGTAGATTAACCGATAAAAAATTAACCTATTTTTTGCGATTTAGAATTTCTTTATTGATGATATATACAATAAAGTTTCCTATCCTTTTTTTTGCTTGTAGGAAGGAAACTGTTTAAATTTATAAACCAATAGGTGCCACATGTCATTATATTAGTTATAAAGCCCAATATAAAAGAAATAGCACATGCAGGGCACAAATAGTTACTAAAAAATACATTGTGATAAATCAAAACAGTAGCTTTAAAATAAAAATACTCGTAGAATATATAATGCATGTGGCACTATTTATTTTGTAAAAAGCTTTTCAGAATTCAAACTTCTTCCTTCTAATTAAATATTAATATATATTTCCTTAGTTTTTTGCCAGGTACTTGAAAAAATTATATATTACAGACAGTACGGATTCCGTCACAAAAGATTCATATCAGATCTTCTTTCGTTTCAAAAACAACAACAAAAAGTCCCTCAAGGTCCTTGTCGATTTCTAGATCGTTGCTATTGACATACTTATGGCTTTTGACGAGGTTTGTTATAATAACTTTACTTTCTACTGTCCACTATCTTCCATCAAAGTTTTGCATTTGGCTGCTCAGTTTTCTTTGAAAACGACGTATATCTATAATTTTAGAGGGTTACTCTTCTAGCCTGTATCAAATTATTGCTAGGGTGCCCCATTGCTTTTGTGTGAAATAAATAATAAAATTATAAAAGTTTTAAAATCAGCTTTTATTGCAAACATTAACAATTATTAAATTTAAATTAAATAATGTAGTTCTAATTATTAAACTTCTATTTCTTTAATATTAGGAAAGTTCCTACCGCTACACCGGGTGACCCAGCAAATATGTAACAGCTGGTTACTCTCTTATTTACAGAGATATAACCCTAAAATTAAGAGGATTTTTATAGCAGATAGTGGCCCTCTCTTAGGCCTAAATAATTTTGTTTTACGAATTCGGGTTTAACCGGAAGTAACTAATTTTTTGTTTAAACACCAACCTGTATTTTTTTCTAACCAAATTTGTGTTATATCTTTTCCACTATGTGTTACAATGTTATATTTACTTTTAAAGTGACATCAAAAATAATTTCTTCAAATAAACTTTAGTGGGCAATGATATGCAGCTTGACCATATCAAAGTGTAGTGTAATTTCAAAAGAACAGATGGTATCTTACAATATGTTTTACATTTGTTTAGCCCGGCTAATGTCAGTGGAGGGTGACTAGATTTTTGATATCTCCAAGAAAGGTTTCAAAGCAGCTCACAATATTTTAAAAAATCGAATAGAAAGTATATTTTTATTTGTTCATTTTGTAAAACAATTTCTACCGTTTATAATAAATTCGATCATCAACATTGATTTTAAAGCTCTAGTGTAACAATGACAGATATTTTAAATTCGGTTATCCTGCAATAAATTTTGATACAATTGCTAAAACAAATCAGATGATTATATATTATGGCAAAAACTACGGAAAAAAGGATTTTTTTATAGAATGGACAAAATAAAAATATGCTGTTTCTATTCTATTTTCCAAAGTACTATGTTTCTATTCTATTTTACAAAATCTAGTCACTGGTG
The DNA here is from genome assembly GCA_019359885.1 of Listronotus oregonensis. Lineage (NCBI taxonomy): Eukaryota > Metazoa > Arthropoda > Insecta > Coleoptera > Curculionidae > Listronotus > Listronotus oregonensis. The sequence continues at coordinate 53,925 of JAHBCN010001648.1, read as the reverse complement.
GCTGACATGATCCAGGCCTGAACAATGTAAAATATATTGTAAGATATCATCTGTTCTTACGAACTTACAGCACACTACATTTCAATATGGCTCAAACTGCATATAATGACCTACTGAAGCTTATTTGAATACATGTTTTTTTGATGACATTTTAAAAGCAAATGTCACATTGTGACATATGGTTAAAAAGATAATTTTAAGGCAAATCCAATAGAACAAAAAAACCTATAGGGTGTTATTAAAAAAATATTTACTTTCGGTTAAACCAAAAACCGCAAAAATAAATTATTTAATCTTAAAAGAGAGTAACCATATCACTAAAATAATAAACACTGTTACCTATGTCGGTATTGTAATAACATATTTAAAGGTAAACATGATATCAAACTCATTGTATCGATCTAGATCTTAAAAAGCGTCATCAAAATTTTATCGCTGAAAATTGTTTTTCTATATTTAACTTTTTGCGCACCTTGCGACCTGGGGTCTAGATTGACTGCTCCTTTCTACCCCAAGGCCGGAGCTGTCTACCGTTAGCCTATGCTTTTAGTAGAAACGGATCTTTCTGTACGCAGTGGGCTCTGCCAAACACTGAGACAACTACCAATGTTAAATCGTTGCCCCGCCCAAAAGACGCAATTTATATGTTAATTCTGTTTGCTTTTACAATTATTATGTTTATTATTTTTAATAAGAGGAGCAAAGTTATATTTTTTGTCATGTCGTGTCATTTTTTTAAATTGCGTTTTAAGTAATGTTAATGCATAAAATAAATATTATTTATTGATAAAAGTAATGACGGTTTTAAGTAAGTTAAAAATAAATGTTAACAAATACTTATACCCAGCTATGTACATATTTACCGCTTTTCCTAAGGTCAAAAAGAAAAAATATTTAGCTTTTACTTGTCTCATTGCAATGTCGATAAATTAGTCAGAATATATAAAAATCTGCTTGTCTCTTAACATTGACCTCCTTCGCACTAAATATGTGTATCGAATCCTACGTTTTAATACAAATTTGGACACCTAATTGCGCTTAACCATATTGTCATGTCGACCCACTCAGTCATTTTTAATGCTTTTAAGATTAATGCATTGTACAATAAAGTAAAAGTAATTTGTTTAAAATTATAGACAAGGATGATGCAGTGTGGGCAGCGCAAAACTAATTTTCAAACCACCTGAATTTAGCGTGGGAAGTGCGATTTTTACACATAACACTTATCTACAGTGTGTCCCGCAATGTCCAGAGCATGATTCCTATTGCTTATTTTTTAGAGAATTTATTTCCTGTTGTTGTTACATAAAGGGTAATTTTAATGCTGTAAATTAAAATTAAATTTTCATTACGCATATCAAAGTGTGGCTCTTCAAAATAACATTTTGGAAACAGCATAATTTAAGGGTATAAATAAATGCTCAGTCAAGAAATATTCTTTTTTTTTTGTATTGGTTATATTAAAAGTATTACTAAAAAGCACCAAAAATGAAAAAAGATTTTCTCATTTATCATCCTACTCTCCTGTAAATACTTAGCTTTTAGAGTCGCTTTTGCAATATTTGCAATATTGGAATATTGCCAAAAATATTAGTCAAAACTTTTGCACAAATTATTTTCCACCCCTAATCTCTGAAGATGGAATTGTCTCTACCTCCAAAGGATAAGCCGAACTATTTGCCAAACAATTTTCTGTTCTGCCAATTCTACGCCTGATCCTCCTATTAATCTTCCTCTTCCAACAGTTGTCCCTGTTTCTCATAAAATGTCCCATATAATTTTTAAAGTCATACAGATCAAGCGTATTTTTTCTTCTCTTAATACTAAAAAATTGTCTGACCTGGATGGCATACCAGCAATCGTCTTAAAAAAATGTGCTCCCGAGCTTGCACCCATCCTAACTCACCTCTTTTGAATTTCTTATTACACGGGCATTTTCCCGGAGAGTTGGAAAGCTGCACGTGTGCAACCTGTCCAAATCTCTCCCTTCTAACTATAGATATATATCTCTTCTATCTGTTGTTTGCAAAGAAATGAAAAAATTCATTAATTCCCAAATCTTAAAGTATCTGGAAAAACACAAGATCTTACATGATAGACAGTATAGATTCCGTCACAGTAGATCCACAGCTGATCTTCTTTCCTTTGTCTCACACAACTCGAACAAGTCCCTTGAGTTTCTTGGTGAATCCCAGATTGTTGCTCTTGACATATCCAAAGCTTTCGATCAGGTCTGGCATGATGGGCTTCTTAACAAACTTACGGTCTTCCACCTAAGCTTTGTTCTGGGCTTTCCAGTTTCCTTTCCAGTTCTAATCGACGTATATCAGTTACTGTAGATGGTCATTCTTCCAACTTCTACCAAATTAATGCTGGGGTGCCCCAGGGCTCAGTGCTGGCACCCACTCTGTTTCTTTTACACATTAACGATCTTCACTCTTCCACAATCAATCCCATTCATAGTTTTGCTAAGAATAGTACCCTCTACTCTAGTATTCAATTTCTTAAGACACCATGTAATTCTGATTTGGAAAATAAGTGCAGGACAATGCAAAAATCTCTTTTTCAAGACCTCCAACTTATCTTGGATTGGTCCGCCAAAAATCTTGTTCAGTTGCCTCGAAAACACAGTCATGTTCGCTGTCGCGAAAAAAGTCTGCCAATGTTCATCCCTTACATATGAGCGGCCAAGTTCTGCAGAAGAAAGGGTCGTTTAATCTTGTCGGCGTTACTTTTGAGAATAACCTAAACTGGCACAAACACATTACATTCATAGCCTCGGCAGTTTCAGAAATGCTTGGATTCCTCTTTCGAGCCGGAAAATATTTATCTTGTTTTTAATCTGTACACTCTGTATGTATCCCAAATCAGACCCTCTTCAGAATATTGTTTTCATGTCTGGGGAATGGCGTCCACACACAACATTCTGGACTCCATTCAAAGAAGAGCCGTTCGTCTTATTAATGGTCCAACGCTCACAGAAAGGCTTCCTCTTCTTGCCCACCGTCGAGCTGTAGGGGATCTGTCGCTCTTCTATAGGTATTTTCACAGCTTCTGCTCAGAGGAGTTGGCCAGTATAGTTTCTTTTCTGGCAGCTCCCAACAGAGTAACCCGTAGTGCAACTTTTATGCATCCTTTTACAGTTCAGTTAGAAAGGCACCGAACTTCCCGCTTTCTTCGTTCCTTCATCCCTAGAGTGTAAAAACTATGAAACCCGCTGCCCGCAGAAGTTTTTCCTTCTCCTCCCAATCTCCAAATATTTAAGTCCCGTGTGAACAAACTCCCTCTCACCATGATTAACACACCCACGGTACGTTAGTACTTAGGCATCAGCCTTCGTGGACAGTCCCAAAGATTAAAAAAAAATATAATAATAATTTAAAATACTTTTAATATGAGTAGGAACAATTTCAGTAACTTTTTTATTTAACATCATCTTAGACTCTCTTAAGGCTTTTTAGTAAACAGTTGTGTTTCAACTAGGTTGAGTTGACGATAATTTTACAATCTGGATTGGGACGGATTGATACCTGAAGTCAATGAACCATTAAATTCACTATCGAAAAAGTCTCTATCTGTATACTAAAACCATGACATTGTGGGACTTCACACATTGGAGAAACAAATCATTATTTAAATTTAAGAATTGCAGACCATAAAAACTAATCTTACAGAGGGGGTGGAACATCTAATTTAGGAATCGCTGACCATATTTGGCTCAAACGAGATATCATCAAATGATCAGAAGCACTATCACTATCAGAAGAAACCTCATTGGAGAAACCATAAGTTTGGAAGGAAGCTGTCTTCATTAAAACAATAATAATATTTTTTGCAATTCAAGTGTGAAAATACCTCCATTAAGAAATACTCGTAAAGCACACCCATAAGGGCGTCGGTACAGATCCTTAAAAGGGGACTGTTGCTACAGAGGCGGCTCGTCGGGTGGGGGGACAAGGTGGGCCCTTGTTATGGTTTTTGACTCCAGTAATTATCAGTCAAAAATTGTGTATTAGAAATAACCGTATTGAATATTTGTATCAAGCGGATAAAATATGTGTTAAACGGATGGGAATGTATTATAACCTTTTTGGAATGATAGAAATAGTTCAACACAAGAATACCTATTTGTTCCTAAAATTTTGTAAGGGTAGGGCAATAGAGTTTTTTTATAATAAAACATATTCCAAATCCTAAGTATTTTACCATTTTTGAGGGAGTGAATCCTAAGGGCATTTTATGAAAAAAAAGTTTATTTCACCAAATAGATCTTTTAAATTACTTAAAAAACTTTGTATATTGTTATAATACGTTGCTTTATTGTAATTCCAAAAAAAAGTTGTACCTTGTACCCATATACAGGGTGTTTTTTTAATATAGCGAATAATTTCACCTACGGACTCCTTGAATGAAAATACGAAAAAAAGTTCCTACTAACATATGTCCTAAACTTCTTAGCTTTTCAACTACAGGACGGTAAGGTTTAAAAAAAACATAATTTATTTTATTTTATAAATGTGATTAACCATAGTGGCATAGATGTTTATGTTTGTTAAGGCTGTCTTACAACAATATTTGTATGAGCTGCCACCCTAGAAAAGGGTTAAAATCAAGGCCGCCGCCAGAAAAACGTGTAGTGGGGTCAAAAAGTTTAAGTCAATTTACTAGTCTAGAAAAAAATGAATTAAAAACAAAAATACAACAACTTTAATTACTAAATAATAATTATACTTATATAAATTGCTAGGCGATATGGTAAAATTTAAGGATTTAGACGGAAATTGTTGTATTTTAAGTAATTTTTAAAAACCCAGGGGGGTCGACGGACTCTCCCTGACCCTCCTTGCCGACGGCTTTTGGGATTGGAAATTTGCAATTTAAAAAATAATTTGTAAAGGCTTTACTTAATTAGATACGTTTTACGAACAAAATCCACATACTTGAGGATTTTGTTCGTAAATGGTGCCCCTTTTATGTAAAAAATGTAAATACATTTCTGCAATAAGGTAATATAAAATAATATAAATGGTTAAACCATTGAGTGTTGCAGATTTCAAACCTTTTTAGGGTAGCAGATGATAATAAATATTGTTTTAAGAAAGCATAGGGAACATAAACATCTATACCAAATTTTATGCGTGTATGGTTATTCATATTAGTAAAATATTTTTTTTCTTAAATCTTTTCTGCCCTATAATTTAAAGATAAGAGTTTGGGCATATTTTTATAGGAACTTTTTTTTGTATGTTTATCCAAGGAGTCTGGCTGTAAAAATTTTCACAATATCAAAGAATTACCCTGTTTACTATATCTAAGCATTTTTCAGGTTAGGTATGCTTGTTCCTATGTATTAAGCTACCAAGGAAGCTAGTACCTATATCGAAGTATTTTTTAAGTTTATATATATTTTTAAAATATATTTATAATTTTTTCGTATTGTTTTGGACACTTACACTTAATTTTTGTTTCTTAATATGAGGCCCAGTATTTCTAAAGTTGATATGGAAGGTTTGCTCCCTAAAAACGCACTTTTAAAGATATTTTTTGTCGTCTATAATTTTGTTATAATTAAAATGGATATTCCCCAATTATATTTCAGACGTGATAAATCAATAAAAGTAGGAACAGTAAATTTTTCTGTTTAGGTAGATAGTTAAAACATATTTTTATTACTATTATTAGATTATTTTAATATCACTCTTATTCAAATAAATATTTAATATCTCTGCATCTTATATGTGGGCAATAAATATATTGATATTTAGCTAGTCTGCCATTGCTTAATTAACGATAGTAGGTTATGCGCTCCACAGGGCGCCTCTAAAATTTTAGGGTCAAAATTATAATTCTTTTTAACACTCTGTATAATGACTTTTTTATATGACAACGTAGCCAAATAATAAACTTTTAATCTATAAACAAAATATTTAAATAATTAAAATTTTACTTGAATTATAAAATATTTAATATAAAAAAAGAGAACAGTGTATATTCAAATTAAAGAAGCTGGTAACCGGTTGGTCCGTTTCTTTTTGTATTCTTTTAAATAATTAAAATCATAACTTAAACTTATTTATTTTTTATTTACCTCATAAACATAATGCGACCAATAAAACAGTGTTATAAAAGCATTCAAAATATTTGAAAACACCATTCTTAGTATTCTCATCTGTCATAAAACAACTTAGAAATAAACATAATCCATAACATTTCTTATAATTTTGTTTTTTTAATGTGATTAATTTGTGAGTAATTTTAAACATTTCTGAGAGGAAATCGGTAAAATTTAATTGGCAACACTGTTCAGCAGTCATTTTTCTTTGACAAGTCCATAAAGGTCAGAAGTCCATTTTATTTTGTTACTGTTGTAACCTGTCTTAATCACGTATATTTTGAGATTTAAAATAAAAATACTAAATAAATTTCCTTAAAAAGGATAGTTTTTGGTATTGGAACTATTATTTAAAATTTTATATTATTCGTGACTTCAAACCATTAGATTAGTATGAATATTTACTTGCCAATTATTTTAAATGTATAATTTTTAAAATTTGTCACTGCTTACGAACTCTATGAAATCATGGGAACTTTATTAATGAGTTGGTGTCTACAAGGTTTTTCCTTGTCTAACAGAATTTATATTTTATTTTTTTAGCAGAATTTTGTTATAAGCTATAAGGTATGATGGATCGTCATATTAGACTTGTTTTATTGGAATGCAACATGCAAACGTTTTTTTGCTAAATTTACTGAACTGGGTCACGTCAACACTATTTTTGGCTTTTATTACCTACATCTAAAAACTCCCGATGCAGTGCCGTTATTTTAAAAGATTTGTATATATTTTCAATAGAAATATTTTTAACACGTATTTAATTTTAGTTACATAATTTTTTGTTTGAAATGTATAAGTTAATTAAATAAAGACCAAAGAATTGCGGTTCTTGTGCTTACATCGCTTTAGAATTCAGCATTTTTCCAACGTTACTTCTCCAGCTGTACGCATCATCTTCAGAAATCTTAGCTTTAGAATATCAGAATTTTATTTGACATTCAGAGTGACTTATTTGTAAGCTGACACAGTTAGTTAATTAGAAATTAAGGATCACGGACCCTTTCACTGTAATTAAAATTAATATTCTAACGCTAACGAAAATTCAGCTATTTAATTTCTAATATCCTAGCTGCCCACAGCTGATTAACACACCTCACTAAATATCTGTAGATATATTATCTTCAGTTATGTATCGTATTTACACTCAAGGGATATGATCCGTTCTGCTCTTCAAGTATCTATTGTGGTGAAAACCGGTTGTCCGCGACTGAAGCACCCAACTCAATAAAACAGTACGTTTATTGAAGGTAGAAAATCCTTGGATTATCCTGACAAGATATTTAATGGAGAAACGTTAATCGTTACTCCTCCGCACCATAAGTAGTTGACGACAAACTCTGCTATCGACTAAATATAAACTGAAAATCAATAGGTGCAAATTAAGGTTTGGACGCCCTGTAGAATGACTATTGCTAAATGAGACACTAAGAATAGAATAACTATACACAACTTTTTATTTACAATAAAATATATACATTACTACACCACAAAATATCGTGTGATATGCCAATGGGGCGTATCAGCAACTTAATTCAATGTTTATAACTATACAGTTTCTAAAACGTAAAACACAATTTCCCTTGACAAATTTTTTGAATTACGTTTACTTTAAAAATATACAAAAAAGGAAAAGGTTCAAAATTATCCTTTTTTAATAGGCACTGATAGCCTTTATTATTTTGTCAGGAACTCACAAAATTATCAATTACTTAATTTTAAAAAAAATTAGGAACAAAATTTACTCAAAAAATCGGAGTTGGTACTATTAAAGTAGGAGGAAAAAGAACCTATCTGGAATACTTAAATATAATAATACATTAGCAAATTTTCAGCATATTGTTCACTTATTCGCTTTCGATAACTCAGATTTAATATGGGCGTAAGTAAAGTCTTATTATGCCAAAAAAAAAAATCGGTTGGATTGACATCCATACCAAATTTAGATATAAAACTCCTAACACTAGTTAAGATCGACGATGGCAAAACCCATTTATTTTTAAACTAATCTATAAGATTTCAATAAAATCTTGGACTTCCATTGTCTTTATTTGTTATTTGTTACACAACGTTTCTATAAGATAATAATTAAACAATTGTTAAAAATAAAAATTCAATAGGTAATCCATAAAAAGCAATATCAAGATTGACGTTTGCCAGGTTGGTTGCCTAAAATCTAAATACATCCAAAAAAAAATCGAAGAAAAATTAAATAAAACGATCGCTGATAAAATATTGTAAATTAGCTCAGGCATTGACGATTATTGATCTCAACCCTTAACGCCCCTCCTAGTCTTGCGCGTTAAATGGCCTTGATCGTTAATTGCGCCTCTAAATACACTTCTTTGTTAAATATTGATAACTGTATCATTGACTGAACTTTACCTTTACACTATATATATAAAATTTTAGAACTAGGAAAAGTAAAGGAAAACGAAGTTTTTTCAAGTTACGTTGTACGTTTATTAACAAAATCTAATAATAATTTATTTATTTCATAGAAACTTACAAATTATTGACTAGCACAATTTCAAGTCAGTGATCTTCTGACGCAATGCACTAAATCGGCTTTACACCATCTATTGTTAAAAAATAAAGGTGTACTTAGCGTCTGACCTTTAATATTTTACACAATATGGCATTATGTGACCAAATTCCGCCTAATCCGAATTTTCGCTAATCCGAACAGGGTTCGGTCCCAATTAGTTCGGATTAGCGTGACTCTAGTGTATATACTATGGTCGCTTCATAAGGAAAGAAAAGATATTCTAGATTACAGTATTAGATATTTATTTTACATGCAATTAAAAATAAAGTAAATTTAAAGTGCATATAATATAACTAGTATATGAATGACGTACGGAGATAGACACTAAATTAGTATATGATAACCATAAATAAATTTAGAAAAATTCAATGCCAACAATTACAAAAAAATATTTTTTTTTCAGGGACTAAAAAGATGGAATACAAGACTAGGCAGTGGCACGAAAAATGTTTCTGCTGTTGCGTATGTAAGGTTCCCATTGGCACTCAGAGCTTCATCCCCCGTGAACAAGAAATCTATTGCGCTAAGTGCTATGAGGAGAAATTCGCTACTAGATGCATTAAGTGTAACAAGGTAAATATCCTTAATACATTAGTGATTAGGAAACAGATTTTGACAAAATTTATTTAAAAAACTTCCCACATTTGTGTTAAGCCTATAGACCTTTTCGGGGTATGCTCAGCGCAAGCGCGTCCGCCATGTAAAAAGGCGGCGATATGAAAGTTTCGGGCACTTTTTATAAATATGGTTGGGTAACAAGCATTATCACCTCTAATATGAGTAAAATTTAATAAAAAATTAATTGATGGTGCTTCATTAGTATACATCCTACCATAGAAGCCCACAATTGTGATTAGTTACGACGAGGGTTAAAGTGCCATGGTTGTCCTCAAGGAGGAAATGAAGCCGAACTGGTTGAAAGGTTAGGATAATAATAATTTAGATGTCAAGTAGAACGGTATTTTACTTGTTATGGTAATAAGTAAAAGTAATTACAAAAAAGAAAAAATAATTCTTATGGAGGTTCTAGTGACTTTAACCTATGACAAACTTTATTATTTGAGGTTATGGCGCGAGCTATTATATTTATAATTAATTAAATATACTACCTTATCACTAGTTTTTTTTACACAACTGATAGAGTCTGGATATTCGGTTTTTGGACCACATTCTCATTTAAAATGAAGTGAACAAATATGTCTTTATTAACATTATCAATTCCTTGAAATCGACCATCACCTCGTCCACACCGCTTCACCCACAAATCGCATCGCATTGAGCACATTTGGGACACACTTTTAGGTGCTTTCGCTTACTGACTTTAATCAGTTTCGGCGAATTCAAAACATGACTTTAAAAAACTAATAAAATAATATAAATTCTCCTGAAAGGATTTACTACGCGTATCACTGCGGCATATTTCATAAGAATGTTTGGTAACCCCTTTCCCTATGGATAATAATATATATTTAAATTAAAATATTTGTATTTTTATTTTATTATGTATGCACAATAATTTTAAATGAACTGTTTATAAAAAAATAATTATTTTTACTTGTTTTATTGCTTATTTTTTTATAAACATATGTACTGCTCATACATTTGTAAATAAAGTGCCCGAAAAACATCGCGAAAGGTGGTGCATGCGCATAAAAAAATTTCAACTATTACAAGGCCTATACAGGATCATTCGTGGGAAAGTATACATAAGTCTACCATAGATGAATCACTTTTAGGTAAACTTATATCACTTATTAAAATATTATATTATATAATTTACTTATTGAAATACAGGGTGTTTTATCTAATCGGGGTAAAATTTATATAACATGTATTTTTCTTAGTACCAAATCTAATTATGTTAAATTTTGGAGTTTTATACAGTTGTCTAACCTTTTTAGAAAGGCATGACACCACAAAGAAAAATCTATGTCTGCATTTTAAAAATTGGATAAAAGTTATTTTTAAAAAACTACACTCTGTATAAACATTTTCCGGGAATGTTAAGATGACAATTAAATCCCCAATAAAAGAACTGCAAAATATTATTGGCGAATTTATTTAGTAAATAGTCTCTGTTGGGTGCACTCTGAAGAAATCTTTATAAAATGGGATCGCTTCGGTCCTGGTCAGGCAAATTGCCTGAAACAGATAAAAAAAAAGAAAAACCCCCAAAAAATCTAATTACTTACCTTTATTTCGGTGGCAAGTCTGCTACAGTTTTTAAGATAAAAATAATATATAAAAGCTTAACTGAAAATTAAATAATATTTAAAATTAAAATTGTTAAAATTTTCGCGTGGTTTCATTTTACAAAGATTTCTTTGGCGCGTATTCAACGACTTTTCAATAAAATGTTTTTGGCACACCCACACAAGCTGAACAAAAAAATTTTTTTGAAACAAAAAAATCTATGGTCTTATAATTCTATACCTTTTATTTCTACATTTCTTTACATAATCCAATACACTTTTAATGCTTTATACAGCCACGTGACCTTTTTAGAATTGCATACAAAGACATTACCTTTTGAATTAAGAATCAGGTCAAGAAGCTTATGGTGGTCACTTTTAAAATGTATTATTACTTTTTTGTTTATCTTTGATTATAATCACTTTTAAATTTTTTATACATTATTTTCTGAAAATTAAAAAAAAAAATGTTTGCTTAACTTTATTAAATTTGCAAAAAAAAAACATTTTAAAACGATATTGTAGCTTTTTTTATTGATATTAAACATTTTGGACAAATATTTATACATGGTGTTGTTTTTGTAACTTAAAATCGTTTTTTTTAATGCCGGACCTGATTTTTTTCTTATTTCATGCTGTTCTGGGAAGGGTACGTGGTTATATAAAACTTCAAAGGTGAATTTAATTACGTTAAGAAATGGAGAAATAAAAAGGATACAATTTTAAGCCCATTTAAATTGTATTGTTTCATAAAAATAATATATTTAAAAACTTGTGTAGGTGTGCCAAAAAATGTTTTAGTACTACTTTGAACTTCTTTTTATAGCAATTTAATTGCCATCTTAACATTTTAGGACAATGTTTCTACGGGGTGTTGTTTTTTAAAAAATAATTGTCATCCAATTTTTTCAGTATAGACCAGGATTTTACTTTTTTTTGTCCTGCTTTACTAAAAAAGGTTTACAACTGATTAAAATCCAATATTTAAAATTATTAGGTTAAGTATTAAGGAAAATTCTGGTGATACAAATTTCAGTCTGTCTGTATTTCTGTTAGTCATTCCTCAAAAAATATGTTTATATTTAATTTAAGTTTACCTTAAGGTACTCTATCTGCGAAAGATCCATTTACATTTCCTCACAAATCACCCTGTATAATGACCCTAGTTGTCTTTACGACTCATAACATTATTGTTCTATTTTGCAATTGGTTTATTTATGGCTCTGTTAAATTATTTAAGTCCAAAAAAAGTAGCAAACGCAGTGAAAAATTTATGCTCATTCCCTTTTAATTTCTGATAAAGCATTTATTGATGGTGTCTTTCCACTTTCATTTGGCCTGATATTGGCTAGAGTGTTATTTACAAAAGGTGGTACAATTTTATAAAATAAACAAAATGCCCTATTGCGACTAAAACTTTGTTAGTAGGTAGAAAACTGCCTTAAAAAATAACTTTTATTTATAATTTTTTCCAAAAGTTATAGATACAAACCAATTTTACAAATCACGCTCACAGTCAAAGCCCTTTACACCTTGTAAAAGGTACTTATCCTAATATTCATAGGTCCCGCCACAAACTCCAAAACACGCAGTCGGTGGGCTTGTTTCTATACTATTGACGGCAACAACTTTTTTTTCTTTGGGAAGATTATGTTATGACTTAAGTAGACTATCCGTGTGAAATACTTCTTCTCCCTGTAGAACGTATTTATTCTAGGGGTCAAAAATAATATAGACGACAATAACGGTTTACATACAGTTTAAGAGTTATACTGTCTTTTCTTCCTTCAGGTAATAACAAGCGGCGGCGTAACTTACAAGAATGAGCCATGGCATCGTGAGTGTTTTACCTGTACAAACTGCCAGAAGAGCTTGGCTGGAGAACGTTTTACCAGTCGCGACGAGAAACCATACTGTGCTGATTGCTTTGGGGAGCTTTTTGCCAAGCGCTGCTTTGCGTGTAATAGGCCCATTACTGGAATTGGTGGTACCAAGGTAAGTTCAATACCTTTATTAATAATTCTTATTTGGGTCGTAGCGACGATAATTTCTGATTATGTTAGTAGTAGTGCCCCTATGAACTTACTTTTTTAAAATTAGAAAAACTTACTGACGTTTTAATAACAAGTATGTTACTATTGTTACGGACTTTAGTTAGTGTTTAGTTATTAGAAATATAAAAGGTTAGAATAATTATGTTTAGGTTGATAATTTATTTAAAATAGGGTAATTGTCTCGAAAGTTGCCTCCTCTCCGATTTTGACCAAATTTGGTATACGGGGGTTTTTTGGGGCGCTAATTATGAATCTGAAAAAATATTTTTTCGGCAACGTTTCGTTTTCGAGATATTCATTATCAAAGTTGAAAATCAAACTAACCTTATTTACACTATTCCTCCTTCTTTTTGCACAGAATTCTTGATTTTTACACTTCATTAGCACACAATGTTTTACAAACACCTTTTAAAAAATTGTTTTTATATTTATTTTACACGTTTTTTTTTCCATTTAATTGCAAACATCCACTTTTATACGCCCCAACTTGGCCGCAACCATGTATACAATAGCAAATATGGCTGCTGCCTTTGAACTTGACAGTTGGTGTAAAATAAATAAAAACACAAGGTTTTAAAAGGTGTTTATAAAATATTGTGTGCCACTTTAGAGTAAAAATCAAGAATTGTGTACCAAAAGAAGGGAGAATATAGTGAAAATGAGGTTAGTTTGATTTTCAACTTTGATGATGAACATCTCAAAAACGAAACGTTGCCGAAAAAATATTTTTTTAGATTCGTAATCAGCGCCCCAAAAAACCCCCGTATACCAAATTTGGTCAAAATCGGAGAGGAGGCAACTTTCGAGACAATTACCTAAAATAGGTTACCTTTGTTTTTCCCTTTTTCGACGGTCATTGTGGATTATCCTGACGGCGCTGGAGACATCCTTTTTACACTTTTCTTACATCCTGTAGTAAAAGAATTCTCTCAGCTAATTCTAGACTTTTCCAGACTTTTCCATTCTTTTCCACTTTACTATAAAAAACGCAAGGGAAGTCCGCACGGTCAAGTTTAGTTTTGTCTTTCAAAGAGATAAGAAGTTGACAGACAGTTAAAGGTTAACGAGTTGTCATAATTACGTTACGTTGAAGTGTTACCATAGAAACGCTTGTAAACCTGATATCCAATAAAAAGGTGTAAAACCAGGGTCCGTGTTTTTATACGGGGTGTCACGGAACACTATTTTCCAAATATGAAATAAATTTTTTAAACAATATTTTTTTTATATCTGTTTAAAAGTCTAAAATACTTTTAAAGCATGCACAAAATTGCGTAAACCGTAATTGATATAGTATGGGTTACATTGAAGGAACTGTAGAATATAACGAAATTTCATGTCACATAAAAATATTGCTGCTAAATAATGTATGAAAATGCAAGTCTTAATATAGCACAGTTTGTAGATATTTTTTTGGCAATTAAAATGTAATAGTAAACCATCAGTACCATCTTTTAAAAAAAAAGGTGCATAAAAACTAAAACCCGTAAAAAAGTTACCTTTTTTCTGTTTTTTATATGAAAAACCTGTCTGAATAGCCATTTTTTTAGTAAAAACATTAAAATTATCTATAATTTAGTTGCAATACTGTCAAAAGGTCTTTTTTCAAAAATCGGTTTTCACGGCCTACTATACCTAAGAAGGGATTGTATATAAAATGGAAATTTAAAGTCGAATTGTTAGGTAACTGCTTATCTAAACATTGACATGTTATATATTTAAAAAAAAAAAGAAAAAAGCGAAGATGTCATATTGTCAGTTAAATACAGCTTATATTTTGCTCTGTTAACTGTACTAAAATATTTTAGACCTGTAGGAAAAGAAATTATCGCAGAGTCCTAACAACATGTTATAGCTTAATAAAAAATTTGGCTTAAATCTAAAAACAGGTAGCAACTTAATAAGTAATGTTCCAGTCTGATTTGTAAATGACAAACATTTTTAAGCATACCGCTATTTAATTGAAATGGTGTTTTTTTATGTATCTGTGGTAAAAACTAGCCCTATCTTATAAAACATCTAACCAGAATGTACCAAAAGTATGGAAATGGATAAATTTCTTAAAAACTAAGGGCCATAGAAAAAAACTTCAAATAAAAACTTTGTAGAAAATCAAACGGGACACCTTACGGTGACCTTGGGGTTGACCTTAAAATTCTAGGTATCTATTTCAAGGCTAAATTAACTTTTTTAAATGGGAATCCCTGTTTTTTATTTTAAAAATAAAAAGCGGAAAAACTTTGCATTTAACGATAATATAAAGTTAAGGGCCAAATGCTATCAAGGTTTCATTTGCAAGTCAAATGTCATCTGGTAAAAATGTCTTACTTCCGGACTTAAAAAATAAACTTTATACAGAAACACGTTAAAAACAAAAATTTTTAAAAATAAATAGGGCATCTCATAGTTGCTTTGGGATTTACCTTTAAAATGACCTCCAGTAATGGTCATTTCATTAAAGTCAACTAATTGTGTCTTTTGAAGTCAGGGCATTTGTAGCTTATTATTATCGTTAAATGCAGATTTTTTTCTCTTTGCTTTTCTGCAATAAAAATAGGGTGTCCTATTTAAAAAGTGAATTTGACCTGGAAAGTACCATCAAGAACACTTTCAAGAACAACTTCAACTTTTGTATTTAGAGTTTTTCTCCGGCTTGCCCTAAATATGAAACCTTGATGATATTTGACCCTTAACTTAGTACTACCGTGAAATGCAGATTTTTTCCGCCTTCCTTTTCTGCAATAAAGATAAGGTATCCTATTTAAAAAGTCAATTTATCCTGGAAAGTACCATTAAGAACAACTTCAACTTTTGTATTAAGAGTTATTTTCCAGCTTGCCCTAAAAATGAAACCTTGATGACATTTGACCCTTAACTTAGTACTACCGTAAAATGCAGAATTTCCTCAGATTTCAATTTCTGCAAGAAAAAAATGGAGGTTCCCAAGAAATACAATTTAACTTTGAAGTAACCCCTTAAGACCACTCTCAAGGTGAACCCTAAATTCACCTAAGAATCTTCCGTTTGATCTCTTACAACTTTTTTATTTAAAGTTTTTCCATGGCACTTTGCTTCAAATATTTAGACATTTCAATTCTTTGGTACACCCTGTATAAGGTAAACGTAATTAAATTATTATTAACGTCTTAAAAAGCTGTAGCCAACTAAATCTTAAAGGTCAATTTATAAACTTGACGTTACGTTCCCGCTGCCTTTGCAGTTCCCGTTTGCAAGTTAAACTTATGGCGTTTAATGTAGTAGTTTAATGTAGTTGTCGTGTGACTTTTGGCTGCAGCGAAACGGCCGCGCCAACCAAACGTCAAGTTTATAAATACTCATTAAATGTTTATTCGTAAATTATAATAAACTAGCATTTCGCCTGCGGCTTCGCCCGCGTGGACTTTGCCATTTTGGCTGTTTTTTCCCAAACGTTTTTGAAAATATTTTATCGCCTATGTTCATCAGGGAAAATGTAGAATTCTAATGATAAAAAAAAATCAAATTAGTCCAGTAGTTTCTATTCAATTCATTCAAACAATTTTTCCTCTTTATAATATTAGTATTGGTAAAATCATTTCTCAAGATATTTTATTCAGTTTTAGGGCACGATCTTTTGTCCGGTTTTAACATATTGTAAGAGTAAAACTTTAGACTATTAGTTTTTTTTTCTGTTTCAGTTCATCTCTTTCGAAGACCGTCACTGGCACAACGACTGCTTCTTCTGCGCTAGCTGCCGTACTAGTCTGGTTGGTCGCGGATTCATTACAGATCAAGACGATATTATCTGCCCTGAATGCGCTAAACAGAAACTTATGTAAAATACTATTGGAGCCATAAAAATTAATATTTTAATGAAAATAGTTTAGATTGAGTTTTAAGATAGCCTTTCTTAGTTATAAATCTAATATTGGCAATATTAAACGCTAAATTATTTACATTAAAAAGATTTTGTAGATGTGAAACTTTTTAAGACTCTTTTACCACATGACACAACATGACAACACGCACACCTATTACATACACACACTAAAACACACATAAAAAAAGAAACATAAAGAAAAAATTAAAAAAAAAATAATAAAAATCCCTCAAAGATCATGACAACTGGGATTAATTTTAAATTTTTTGATTATAGGCTGCTGTAATAGGTATACCTTTTTGGTATTATAGGTAAATAATGATCGATTAAAATAAATCCCAGTTGTGGCTTGTCACCTAAGATCAAATATTCTACTGTTAAACTAAATGCACCGTATATGTCAAATACGTCATACGTATATGTCAAGTATATTGATTAAGGAGGTGATTTTTTTAATTCCTGTTTTTAGTTCTTAATAAAGTTTTTTTAATTGTTTTAATTAGTATTATGCTTTTTACAAAATTTTAGCTTATAATAAAATGTCTTATTTAAGTGGCTTTATTGTAGAGCAATAATTACATTTTTAAATTTGTTGAGCTTTTTATATGACACGAAGTATGATACAATGACCTTTTTAAAGATGCCTTAAAATACACTAAAAACTATTATGTCAAAAATTTGTACTCATTGTAGTACTACCTTAATATCATTTTCCTCAGAAAGGCACGATTTTATGTGTTACGTTGGTTTAAAAAACTCAAAATATCTTACAATATTCTTATATTAGCTTAATAATTTTAAACCACTATTTTAAAATATAACAAGTTTAGTCACGTTATATTTTATATATATATTTTTTTTGTAGTCGATTTGCAAAAGTATTTATTTTATAATTTCTGTTGTAGATATAATTAATGTATAGAGCTTAAAAGCATTTAAAAGAAGTAAAGAGCAAATTGGTGCTATTTAATATAAAGTTTATTTTTATTATTTTATAAATATTGATATATTACTAGTTATACAATCCTCTGTTAATATTAACAACTTAAACTGTTATCTTATTTTAACTCTATTTTAGATTATCTATTATTAACATTTTTGGAATGTTATAAAATTTTAAGCTTTTAAAAGAAATAAATTATAGGGCTTCGCTTATAGGGACATTGTTATAATATTTTATTCTTTAATAAAGTCTTATTGGAAGATACTAAAATGTGCTTTTAATTGTTATGCTGTAGATCCTTCAGAAAGAAATATTTATATATTCTCAAATTCATTTTCCATTTTTAAAAATAAGTAGAATAGCAAATTTGTGATGAAAAATGAACCTATTAACAATATTTTAGTATAACATTAAAAAATTACGCATATAAAAAATATGCCAACACTATTTGGTCTTTGTTAATTCTGTAGACAGTTTCTAAAACAATTCATTAAGTTTTCCCTACAATACCATACTGGAATAAATTACAATGTTGGGTTGTAAGCTTTAAAAGATCTGTTTAAATGTTTAATATTTACTTTTCAGGGAATATTATTTTATTGAAATGAATATTTGTCTTTTCACCAGAATATTAATTACTTATTTTAAATTCTATAAAAACTAAACTTTTTATACATTGAAATGGGAAATCAACCCTTGCAACAATATTTAAAAAAAATTATACAGTTACTTTATTTTAGAACTACGTTTTTAAAATAAATTAAATTATTAAAAATTAAAAAACAAAATAAAATTACCTCTCTCTCTCTCTCTCTCTAAAGAAAAATCAAATTATCTTTCTAATAAAATAGGGGTACAGGTGCTAGTAAAATGTAAGTAATATACATGTAAGCTTATTATTAAGCATTTCTTAGCAAAATTTTTAAAGGTTTTTTTAAAGCTTACAAACCAATACTATGGTATCAAATCGTTATTTTTCAATAATTGTAATTAATCTTAATAAAATTGGAATATATGGGATGTATAAATGTTTATCCAGAATTACCTTAGTATGTAGGCCGCTAGACAAGTTTTGTCATACGCATGATCGAAGCAAGAAGACTTGTTTGAGGGTACTATGATAAATTTTAGTTTATATGATTACTAACAGTTGCCGTTTAATCCGCATATTTTGTTTTCATAAGTTATAAAAAAAATAAATTAATCACTGTGATGGCTAGTTGACGCGACCTGATGTTCGTGTTATTATGTTGTAAAATTTTCGTCGTGGT
Source organism: Listronotus oregonensis (assembly GCA_019359885.1). Taxonomy (NCBI): domain Eukaryota; kingdom Metazoa; phylum Arthropoda; class Insecta; order Coleoptera; family Curculionidae; genus Listronotus; species Listronotus oregonensis. The sequence continues at coordinate 34,946 of JAHBCN010001648.1, read as the reverse complement.
CTTACAAAGCAACAATGCTTTAAAGAAATGAATGGTGTGTTGTACGATACTAGTCCATCTTTAAGGACTGTAGAAAGGTGGTTTTTACAATTTCAAAGGGGAAATTTTAACATAGAGGACGAGCAAAGATCTAGTAGGCCGATTAAAGGATGACTGATAAAGATATTCTTACCATAAAAAATCTTAGTGTGGAAGACCGACAAATAACATACCGTCAAATAGACAATTTAATGAAGATAAGTGCACCGACTATTTCTCATACTCTGCACAACAAATTAAAAGTTTAAAAAGTTTGTTCACTCTGGGTACCTCATTTGATGACCGATACTCTACGGGAGCAGAGAGTAAAGTGGTTCAAACAAATGCTCAAAAAATTTCATGAGACTCAATTCAATCATCACAGGTGACGTAACCTATATTTAATATTACGATGTCCTAACTAAATCCCAGAGCAAAATGTGGATATTTGAAGATGAAGAACCATCGACATTAGTGAAACTAGCTCGTTCTGTGAAGAAACTAATGGTAGCAGTTTTTTTAGTAAGAGAGGGATTTTGGCGGTTGTTCCTTTAGAAACACAGAAGACTGTCACAGCATCATGATACACAAATGAATGTCTCCCAAAAGTTTTCTAAGCCTTAAAAAATGAGCGACCAAACTTGGGACTCGATACCTGGTTTTTTTACCATAATAATGCTCCAGCTCGGATGATCTTACGACCACCTTTCTTGATAAATCTAAAATAAAATTACATAGTCATCCTCCCTATAGTCCGTAGACTTGGCGACATGTGATTTTTCTTTATTCCTCTATGTTTAGAAGCAATTATTAAAAGGGCGAAAGTTTTCGTGCAACTCAGAGCGATTGGGTAGTGTTTGACGAAATTTGCGCTAATGTTCCACAGTTATTTTGGAAAGAGACTTTTGCTACTTGGTTCGAGCGTATGAAGTCTTACATAGCGGCTGATGGTGATTACTTCGAAAAAAAGTAAATTTTCTGTAAGTATGACAAAACTTATCTAGCGACCTACGTATGATATTACCTGCATACAAGACAATCTAAACCCTATAAATCAATTTTAAAGTACTAATAAGCACTTACCCTTATTATTCCACTCGATCAAGGATGCTATAAGTACTAGCAGCAGGTGTCGCATAATTAAACATAAGAGAATTCTACAAAATCACGTAATATTTTTAAACTCATCGCGACCATAGTTTAAAATTTAAGTGACGTAATGCTAGATCGGTGGATATCCAATATGCGATAAGAAAAAAGCAGGTGGATTTCAGTAGCCTGCATGTTTTTGATTTATTTGATACTTTGCAATATTACAAGGTGGCTTTATTACTATAATAATAGAACATTAGGTTACTGAAATTTGTCAAATGTATTAAAAATGTCTAGTTTTTAGGACCAAATAAAGAAGTAATTAAAAAAAATAAACAGACTTAAAAAAAACTCAAAATTATAAAATAATATTTTTTATATTATACCCTAAATTGGCCAACAATAACGAAATCAAACGTAGGTACGAAACAAATCGGAGGCCAACAATTTTTTTGGGGTTGGTGGCAGCGAAGCCTTTGTTTTTATTTTAATTTATTTTTATTCGATGGATTTGCTGGCACCAACCTCAAAATTAGTTGTTGGCCCCTAATTTGTTTCGTACCTAACTTTGATTTCGTTTTTGTTGAGTAATTTAGGGAATATATAAAAATATTATTTCATTATTTTGAGTTTTTTTTCAAGTTAGTTTTGTTTTAATTATCTTTTTATTTCATAATTTTTAGTTTTAACTAAAAACGGAATATTTTTAGGTAGAGTACTAATAGGTGTGTTGTAAATATTTAAATTTTAAATACTTTGTTAAATTTGGCCAATGTCTTAAGATGTTTTTTTTCTTTTTTTTAAACTTTTTTTAGGCCTGTATTTAAAATTTCTAAACTCTTTTCCTAAAAAAATAAGAACATTTTAATCTAACTGGGAATAAAGTAAGACCACACTCTATTTTCTAATTTTAACCAAAACTACCAGATTTTTTTTTAAATTATTTACACGTTTTTAAACTCCTGGTTATAAAACTAGGGCAGTTAGCTTTCGTAGCACAAGAGAAAATATATTTTTTTAAGATGGGTTGGCTTTGGTTTCAAGTATTAATTTCACTTAAATCTAGCCTCAGCATGGGAAGTAATATACCTTACCATTAATATCTTTTCACGAGTTTAACACAGCGTTACCAAATTTCAAAAATATATGTCATTACTCATTACAGTAAAATAAGTACATATATACTCCGTAAAATTGTTAAGTAGTATTAGTGGCATTAGCAAAGTATATTCTGGTTTAACTCGACACCTTATCCAGTATAATAATAAAAAGGTATTACCCTCTCACATGTACAGGTTGTCTCATTTTCGACACTTTTATAGGGTCTCAGTAATTTTTAGTGCTATGAAAATAGATTTATACGCGTCATGTGCTTTTTTTGGGTCCAACTTTAAATGGTATAATAAAAATTTAAAATTTTTCTCTCGCTTAACAAATACGGGGGAAAATCAAAAAATTGTCAATATCAGGATGACCCTATATTTTTTTAGTTAACAGAAATACAGAAAAATGTGTCGTACAATACTTTGTTTATAATGATGGTTGTTGAATAATCTGCTGTTTTTAGAACAAGTATACAGGGTCACGTAAAAAAGTTATCTTATATCATTTTTTTAAATGAAACAAACTGTATATTTTAATTTAAAAAGATAGCACATTAAATTCTCTTTTCAAAACTATGGCACATCATGGATGATTTCTATGCGATATATTTAAACTTTATTACTTTAAACCACAGATGGCTTTAAAACCAAAGCTAACATCCTAGAAACGAAACTATGTTGACATTTAAGTTGGTATTAGTATTTAACATCAACTTTATTTTTACATATTAATTTGTGAAAACAACTTATCAACATTTTGAAAAATCTGATATCATATCAGTTTATATTGAAAGTAGAAAAAACGAAGAAAAGGCGCAAAATTTATATTTTGTTCGCTATCCGGAAAGACGGCAACCATTTAAGGACATATTCTGACGACTGGAACATAATTTAAAAACATACGGTTTTTTTACGAAGCCGAGATCAAAAACTTATAATAAAGAAAACAAGGAAAATAAAGAAATAAGCGTGTTAGGATTTGTCGAGGCCCATATTCAGGTAAGAATGATATATCCTATGATAGCTTTGAATGTTAGTAACTCAACTTGTATTAGAGTGAAAACTCCTTTAGGCGCGTTTAGCACTTTTTGTGGGTATTGAATGAGACTGAACCGTCAGACTCGGCTTTGCAATGCTTATGATGTGCTCCGAAAAAAGCCAGATACTAAAATATAATCAAATGCATGGTGTATTTGCTTTTTATGAATCGACTCTTTTATCACCCGGAATTTGAGATTTGCAAATGTTAGATGAGAAAGGTTAATGTGCAATCTCGCCTTGGTGAAGGTTTCACTTCTGTCTTGTCGTCTTTTTTTCTAAAATCACAAATTTTTGGAACAAAAATCTACCTGTCAGAAAAATAGAAACTCAAACTGGAATTTTAAAATCTAAGGCCGAAATAAAACCATAACACATCATGAATGTCATAAAATTCGTTCGAAAAAGATGTCAAGAGCGCTTTGAACGAAGGGCTTTTGAACCTTTGCGATGATTTTCGTTATTTTTTCCTTTAATCTGGATCTTTTATTTCGTTTCAAAGTTTTTAGTTCTTTAATTTACTTTTTTGTGCCAACTATTTTTTCTACTATTTGTATGATAGAATATATTGTGTAATGTCTTTCCAGCTACGATGTCAACATAGTTTGGTTTCTAGGATATTAGCTTTTTTTTATAACCTACTGTGGTTTAAAGTAATAAAGCTTAAATAAATCGCATAGAAAACCAATATTATCTATGATGTGTTATATTTTTAATAAAATAATTTCATATGCTATCTTTTAAAATTAAAATATACAGGGCCTTTCCATTAAAAAAAATGAGGTTAGGTCCGATAACTTTTTACCTGACCCCGTATACTTATTCTGAAAATGGGAAGATTATTTAACTATCACTATAAATAAACTCTTCTACAAAACATGTTTTGTATCTTTTTAACTAAGAAAATATAGGGTCATTCTTAAACGGATAATTTTTTGACTTTCGCCCGTAACTCTCTCAAGCGAGTGTAACTCTCTCAAGCGAGTGAAGGTTTTCAAATTTTGATTTTAACATTTTAAGTTTGACCCAAAAGAAGCACGTGACGCCTATATTACTATTTTGATAGCACTAACAAATTACACTCTAAAAAAGTATTGAAAATGGGACACCCTGTACATTGAATAAAATATTGGGACCCATTTCGGACATTCGCTAAACTCTTTAAATTGAACTTTTATTTTAATTTTTTTTTTTTGAATTTCATGTAAATTATTGTGTTTGTTGTTTGTGTGCAATGTCTGATTTGGAATACACACAAAGTTTATAGATTATAAAGAGGAAAATACTTTCTGATTCGAAAAAGGAATCAAAGTTTTCAAGAAACCAAATTAATAATTTTTTTTAATCGCGGCAGCATCTTTAAGTCCTTAATCTGGACAAGATTTTTGGTGATCCAATCGGATACTAATTAAGTTCTTGTGACAGGGATATTATATCTATAATAATTTCAAATCTAGGTTTGATACCGGTTTGAGAAACTAAATATTAAAGTGAATGATATTATCGTTAGCGAATCTGAATAGGATTAATCGTAGAATAAAAAAAATCATCGATGTGAACAAGAAATACTGTTAGTGCCTGTACTACTAACAGATACATATGGCTTAGAAACAGGCTCGTGCTGGGTGCCTCTAAAGGGCGCGGGACAGGGAGTGATGAGGGCGCCCATAACATCGCAGAATCGGCCTGGGCCGGACTTAAACTCAAACTAGTGCTTTATTGGTAATACTATTTACATTTCATGTCTTTTACAAATATATGTACAGATATAAGTCTTCAGACAAGTCGGCTATAAGCCTGAGCTGGTGGTTGCTCTTGTGTGGTAAAAGGCCCGGGCCGGACGGAAGAATGTAAACATAAGTAGGAGTCCAACGGCGCGGCTCTGGACTCATGATATGTCTAAGCCTTTAAAGACATCTCGGGCTAATAAGGAAATTGATTTTACTTTGCCTTACTAGTAAGCTTTATTTGAAGTAGTTAACAAATAAATTTTAACGTCTTTTAAAACTATAAATTATTTAATCCAAGCAAACGTACAAAATTTATGAAAATGTCAAATAAAAAATTAACTGTTATATACGGTAAAATAGCTCTTCCTTTGAAGTTAAAAACTGTTAATTATGAAGTAGGAAAATAAATTAAAGTAAAATATTAAACTATTATAAAAACTAACTATAACTAGTGTAAGATAATACCCTGATGAACTTAATTAAATCAAAGACAATTCTTATTTCATTAGCAGGGTTGCAAGGATTTAAATCAATTGATTTTAATCAGGATTTAAATCACGATTTAAATCACTTGATTTTTTTAAATTTAAATCATGATTAAAATCAAAAATAAAAATCATAAAAAAAAATTATTTGGGTTATGAAGAAAAATCGAAACAAAAATAAATTACGTTAGTATAGTAAATTAATTTATTACAAGAACACAAGAACACATAGATAGAAGTATTGTTGCAGAAAATATTCAAAACAAAAAACAAATTTAATTGTAATATTTGTAAAGAAACACTAGTTTGGCAGCTTTTTCAGTACCTAATCGATTGCGTAGTTTAGAGTGCACTAAACCAAATGTTGAGAATATCATCTCTACTGATGCAGACGAAGCAGCTGCACAGAGCAGTTGTGTAATTATGGGAAGTCCTTTTTCAATTTTGTTGTGATTTCCACCAGTCGATAGGTTTTACGCTTTTCAGGATATCATCTTGAAACATAATATCGTTAAAAGGCTCTGATTTGGCAAGAAACTTGATGATTAGTGGTAATAAACCACTATCTGGATACAGTTCTTTTGCAGTTTGTAATGCAATATTTTTTTTCAGTATATGTCAAACTTTGTGTTTTCGTTGGGTCAATAAGAAATGCCAGCAAATGATACGGGGTTATACACATATTATATCGATTTTTAAATTTTTGCAGTTGATGTAATGTCAGATTAGTTTCTTTAAAGTAATCTTCTAATATTTTAAATTGCTCTACAACATCTGAAATAGTGGCGTCGGTCTTTTGCAACCTATCTATGGCAATGGAAATTGGCTTAAGAATTTTGAGGTAATCTTCAGCACTTCTTTTTAAATGAATGTTTGAAATTTTTTCCCTGATAATACTGTCAATCTTTTCTTTGTGTTCTTCACTGATTCTAAAAAGTATGGGCCATGATTCGGGTAATACTTGCAAGCAGTCTGCAAGCGAGTTCCATCGAACATCATTAGGTATGATTAGTTTTTTGCCTCCTTCTTTGGCATATGTTGCAGATGCAAAATGATTGTTCCTAAAGTACTTTACGATTTGGACTACATGCTCTTTTATATCAACGATTTCCAAATATTTACATAATAAATTTAGTATATGTGTAGCACAGCCATATGCTATTACATTGAATTTATCAGATGCCTTTATTTCATTTCGCATTGCAGACATGTTAGCTGCATTATCTGTGACGAAACTACTCACTGTAAAATCATACTCGGTTTTTAGTTTGTTTATAAGGGTTGCTGCAATTTCTGTTAGGTAGTCGGATGTATGTGGATGCCCAGTTGTATCTACAGTGTCGAATAGAAAGGAGGAGCCATTTTCTGCAGTAACTGTTGCACATACTATGGGTTCTTTATGCACATTAGACCATCCATCGAGTGAAACACAAACGTTACTTCTAGACAACCCCTTAAAGCATTTGCTTCTTTCTTCGGTATATATTTGATCAAGCAGTCTGCCTGACACATCGTTTCGACTGGGCGGTACATATCCAGGTCGCAGTAGTGCTATAGCTTTCTTAACTTCGGATTGCTCCAGGCAGATGAAACTGCTATTAGTTGCATAGAGGGCTCTGGCAATCTGCTTATCAATTTCATTTTTGGCAGGCTTACTAGTACGTACAACAAAAGACATCAGAGATCCAGAAGAAATTGTGTCAGTAATGTCAGTATTGTCAGTATTACATTCTTTTCTTTTTTTGTTTACTGGGATTGAAGGGGAAACTGAGTGCGACGTACTTGCTTGCTGAAAGTTTTGTTCAGTTTGAATTTGTGACGTATTTATGCTTGAAGTACGTTGTACCTGCAATTAAAAAAAATGAGGCTTCAATTGTCCATAGATGATAGATGTATGTAAAGTATCTAAGAAAACACATTGGGTCTGGTGCGCTTTATGTGTCACGGAATTTTATAATTTTTCTAGTTTGGTTTGATAGAGCCCGTCAAATAGAATCGATTTAATTTAAAGCAAAAAATAAAAAATCGTTGAATGAGCCACTTTTTTGAGGAATAAAAGGTGTTGTGTTGTCATAGTTACATACCTTAATAGTTACTTGGATAAAAAATAAAAAAATTGTATTTTTTTCAGAAAATATTGTTCATCCAAGAATTTTTTGTTGCAAATAGTGTTTAGTGTTAAAAAACGTATCAATTCCAAAGCATTTTCAAAAATTGTGAAATTCCGTGACACATAAAGTGCACCAGAAACCAACACATTGATCACATTGTTGTAAAAATAAGTTTTTAAAAATTTCCAAACATGGAAAATTGGAAAAATATTTCAACGCCATTTTTAAAAATTAACAAATAATAAAAAGGTACTTACGGTTAAAACTGATTGTGATTGTGATAACGTTGACGAGAATGACGAGTTACTATAAGTATCGATAGTATCGATGTCTTCATTATTTACATTTTTACATTTTTCCCAGTGCTTTTTTATCCTCTCCACCAATCCTTGCATTTCCAAATTACATTTTTTACATGTAGCGCGACATCTCGGTTTTCCCTCCGCTTTCCCCGATTTTTCTTTGAAAAACTGCCAGATAAGGTCTTTCTTTCTACCACTTCTTCGAAACGACATATTCAATTTTTTTTTAAAAATCGCGATTTTTGAGTTTTTTTTTAAATCATGTTTTTTACAACCCTGTTCATTAGTGTACCCTAATGTTTTAAAGAAAAAGCTTTAATAACACCGGCACACAAAAAAAAAGTGGTCTGTGCATTTGACCAGACATCTATTTTGATGCGCTGAATCCAAATCCGAGGTCCGTTGGGCCTATACACCCTTAAAATTTTAAGTTTATTGCGAAAAACTGCTAAAAATGGTTAAAAATTTCAGTTGAGTTCAATAAAAACGATTTTTTTTATTAAACTTGATCAAGTATGTTTCTTATGTATCTCAATACGCTGAATCTAAATCCAAAGTCCGTTTAGCTGTACACTCTTCAAATTTTAAGTAAATTGCAAAAAAACGCTGAAAATGGCTAAAAATTACATTTATGAAAACGATTTTTTTTTCATTGGACTTGATCAAGTATGTTTCTTATATATTTCAATACGCTGAATCTAAATCCGACATGTGTTTGGCCCGTACACCCTCCAAATTTTGAGTAGATTGCGAAAAACTGCTAAAAATTGCGAAAAATTACAGTTATGATTTTTTTTTATTGATATTGATCATGTATGTAAATTTGGAGTATGTACAGCCAGACGGACTTCGCATTTAGATGTAGCTTATCGAAATACATAAGAAACATACTTAATCTTGCTTAAAAAAATTTTCTTCATTTTCATAGCTGCAATTTTCCGCAATTTTAAGCCATTTTTAGTAGTTTTTTGCAATTTACTCAACATTTTGAGGGTGTATGGGCCAAACGGACCTCGGATTTGGATTCAGCGCATCAAAATACATATAAATGGATGGGTATATTCAAATGAATAGACCACTTTATTTTTTGTTGTGTGCCTGTGTAATGAGCTTTCATAAAAATACTTGTAAGTAGGTAACCTAAGATACAACCACATCGATAAAAATACTGCTATTGAGCAGTCTTTTTTAATACATTACATGTTATGAAATATCATAACATGTAACCCACCATATATAAGCTTCAGTATTGAGCTTAATAAATATCACTTTCAATCAGCCTTAAATACAGCACTAGTATCAAATTAAATAGGCTGAAAACTAAAACTAACTTAAAAACTTCATTACAAAATGTCTTATAAGAACAACGTTTTTCCCGTTATTAAAGTCAACTCAAAAACTCTTTATTGAAAATTGGGTAAAAAAGTCTATGTTATTATAAGAGCTAAACAACCACAAAAATTATCATTTTTTTTATTAGCGTTAGGGCGCCGAATGCGAGGGCGCAGGGGGATTTGTCCCCCTGTCCCCCCGGGCCAGCACGGGCCTGCTTAGAAAGAAAACTGGCGAGTGACGCAGAATCAAGTTAGTTCTGGCCTGGTTAGCCAGGCTAAGGCTTAAATGGAACAACACTAAGTATTAAATAACTCAAAGGTAGTAGACCAAGCAGTTATTGAAACATTGTAATTTTTAATTTATTGGGACAGATTCATTTCAATTCCTACACAGGAATACCTTCCCAATTTTTGAAATTTCCCTTGAAGTAAAGTGATTAATGGTTTTACCACATATTAAGTAATTTACTAACTAAATAGTTATTTTTTTATGTAGTTTTACATTATTTTATGGCCAGTAAATTACATTGGAGTTTTGTACTAAGATTTTACTAATGGCCTGTACCAACAGCAATAACCAGAGGTGATCTTTGCGACTTCTTAGATGCGAGTTCTAATAGTTAAATAACATATCTACTTAGATACTGTTATCTAAGTGTATTTAAGCACAAGCCAAGTGCTGATGTTGTTTAACAAAGCATACATACTTATTTCCCAAAGAAACACAAGAATTTCATAAGAGAAAATCAAATTCGGGAATGACTGTGTGCACTTTTAGGTATATAAATGATATGTAATATACAGTATGTTAAACAAAAACACTATTTTATTGCAATTTCCACTAATTTATTTATTAATCCTTGACATGTTTCACCACACAGTGGCTTCATCAGAAGGTATTTAGGTACTAAAAATACTTTTACAATTTTTGGGATAAATATCTAGGTAGTAAAATTATAATTAGGAATTTCCATTCAATATAAAAGGTTTAACAATGGGAACTACTAAATCCACTTGTCATTAAGAAGCGTATCAGTATTTTTAGTTTATTAATTTCTAGGGTTCTAATAAATTTAATTTTTGCTTTTGTTTCAATATGTAAGATTTTAAAGTTTTCATCGAAATTATGATTTTCCTGTAATAAATGATTAGCGTAATTCGAATTTGTTTTTGAGTTTATAGCTTGATTTATGTTCTTTAAACGTGTTTTGAAATTTCTTCCTATTTGGCCAATATAAACTTTTGGGCATGAACCACAATTAATTTTGTATACACCCGAACTACTATTTTCTTTATTTTTATCTTTATTGTTTTTGATGTTTTTGCCTAGCGAGTTATTAGTTTTAAATGCTACCTTCAGACCTTTTTGTTTTAAAAGTTTTGCCACTTTAGTCGAGGTTGGGCCTATATATGTTAAAGATCCATGGTATTTTGTATCAGGTTTTATAATAGGATACACGGTTCCGTGTATGTTTGTTTCGGATCCATTCCCTTGTTTGCCCTCGTGCTGTGGTTTTGGTCACTTCAAGGGCAGCTTCTGGTCCAAAGTATGGTGTGGATGATCCATGTCTCGCTAGCTCATCCGCTTTTTCGTTGCCTTCTATTCCCGAATGTCCTGGTACCCACAGAGAGTTACCCTGTTGCGTTCTCCCAGGACCTCCAGTTCTTTTTGGCATTTCCATGTCAGCTTGGACGTCACCTTGGGGTTTACTAGTGCCCCTAGTGACGCCTGGCTGTCTGTTATTATGCAGATTCGCTTGTTTTTGTAAGCCCTCTTGTTATTTTCTTTTGCACAGTGCAGCAAAGCATATATTTCTGTTTGAAATTCAGTACTGTGTGTTCCTAGTGGAATAAAGAATTGTGAAATCCTCATTTCACTGTACACGCCCGCTCCAGTTCCCTGCCCGGTTTTGAAACCATCCGTATATCAGATTATGTCTCCAACCGTGCCGGGGAGATCGGATTGCTGCCACTCACTCCGATCTGGAATTTTTTTCTCGAAGTTTTTGTTGAATGAGTATTGGGGAATCATCTTGTTTGTTCTCTCGTCCAGGATGTTGCCGCCAACCTGACTTTTTATGTTGTTGTGTCCCAAACTAGCGTAGACAACAGTTGGTTTTTGTTGCAGTCGGAAGAAGCTCTTCTTGCCTCTTCCATCACTATGAGGTTAAGTGGTGGGAGGTCTAAGAGACATTCCATGGCTGCTGTTGGGGTTGTTTTAATTGCTCCTGTTATAGCTAAACAAGCAAGTCTCTGTACCTTGGTTAAATGGCCCGTATGAATAAAAGTGAAGCTTTTGCTCATAAGCAAAAGGTGAAAGCAAAAGGTAATGCTTTGAGCAAAAGGTAAGAAGGATTTACTTCTTTATATATGAATAACGATAACCTTTTACTCACGAGCAAATGCTTCATAACAATAAGCAAAAGGTAGCGAAAACCTCAGGTCGAGACTTGTTTAATGTGATGTGATTACGTTTGTCTCAAACTAATAAGCTGGTTCCTTGTATTGTCTTTGTGGTTTCATCTATATTTCTTGTTACTCGAGTAGTAAAAAAAACGTAAAATGACTTCTAGTGAAGAGGAAGTTGAAACACAGAGTAATATTAGTGAATTAAATTTTATTGCAAAGGAGATAGCCTCATACCCTGAAATTTTGATAAAATCACAAATTCCAATCGCAAAGAAAAAGAAAGATCTGGCTCTTGAAAGAATTACAGCTAAATATGAAGTTTTTTTTGGGAAGAAAATCGAAATTGCCAAGTTAATGAAGAAAGTTAATAACATGAAAACAAGACTAAAGAAAAAAACAGATATTATAATAAGACCGAAAATCGAAAAATAAAGTTATTGGACTGGGAAAACTTGTTGTTTAAAGCAATGGAAGGTGATACAAATCCGACAGTTAGTAAAATTGCAGGTATGAGTTTTTTTTTGATTAAATACTTTTTTTCTTAAATGTAAAAAACTACTGTGTTTGCGTATTTTGAGCTAAAGTGTCAGTTAATTAATCTAGTTTATGAAAGCGAAGGAAGGATTATTAAAACTGAGTGTCATGCCAAGTCAAATGTCATTCTAATTTGATTTCTAACCACTAGTTCCAAGGCAACGCAATTTTTCAATTTAATCTTCTGTGCTTGACCGTTTTTGTTTTGTGCCATTTTCACGTCTATACAGGGGTTTTCACCTAAGACTCCGTCCTCCGATTTTCCATAAATGAACAGAGATAATTTAATTCGGTAAAAAATACAATTTTTGCAAGGTCAATTTATGAATCGATATTAGGGACCTCTTAGTTACGAAATTTTATAAGTATATGTATATGTACATCCAATTTATAGACGTTTTTGTTATTTACCCCAACTCGGTTGGGTCACTCCTTTGTCTGTTATTCTAACCTAATTTTGCAACAATAAAACTGTTAACATCCTGTAAATAAAAATATTTTTATAGGGGCCAAATCTTGTAACGTGTTACAGGAAAAAAGTTAAACTGCTGAAAATGAGAGTTCGTCATCATCAGTAACAGAAAGTATCAATCCTGGCAAGCAAAACTATGCATATTCCAGCCATAGGCGTGCGCAGGGTAAAGCTGGTGTGGGTGCCGGGATAATAATAATAATAATAATAATAGTAATAATAATAATAATAAAAAATGTCTGGCCACCAGGACAATGCTTGACATTGTTCCTGGTGCTACCGAACACGAACAATCCAAGCAAGACGATACTGCCAGCGAGCTTGAAGGGGTTGCGGGTACCAACAGCAACCTACGAGAGGCCTTAAATCGGTCCGGTAACCGCTGAGACTCTGTGGGGTGACATCCCGCAGGGTCACGGATATCTCGCATTGTCAAGAAACGCAATGATGAGCAAGCTCCCAACAATCCACCCCGTTCGGATAGGGGTGCAGGGCAGGTTGGAGGAGCAACTGGACGGACGCCCTTAAACGACCTTGGCAATGGACATGGACGCTTCACGTGGACGGGCGATCTTAGGGACGATCTGATTACATTCAGCGACCCCACCGCTAGAGGCTACATGAGACGAAATCATGCCGCATGGTGTGCTAAACACCCTGAATTCAGTCATCTCTCCGAACAGCGTTTGAGAGACTATGTAGCTTATCTTAACCGCTCTGGTTATGTTAGAACTCCAAAACAACAGGAGCCACCTCAAGACCTGGAACCTATCCAGGATCCAGAACAGGATCAGCCTGCGGTGGATATGATAAACGAGATCGCTCCCGGGAACGCCGAAAATGAATTAACAGAAAGACTTGTAAACATCAATATCAAGACCTACATAAAGCCTCAAAATATCGCACAAGCAAACAATGCACTTCGAGACAGATTTTCAGAACATACAGATATATTGGCACTTAACAACGCTGTTTAATTTCCTGAGTGGTTTGTTGAAGGCCGAACCATATTGATACCAAAAAAGGGCGATTTAAAACTACCCAAAAACTATAGACCGATACTTGCTACAAGGCTTTCACCAGAATTTTATACTCTAGAACATTGAGTGCAATTGATCCCATACTCTCTGATGTAGGGGAGCAGCGAGGAGGAAAAAGAGGAATCAATGGTTGCAAAGAAAATCTCCTTATCGATAGATGCATTACACAAGACTCAATCCAATACAAACGCAACCTTAATATGGCGTGGATTGACTACAAAAAAGCGTTTGACACAACATCTCACAAATTACTGTTGCATCTGCTTAAAGATCTTAAGGTTCCTCTTAACCTAATCCGATGCATTGAGCGACTGATGTCACTTTGGAAATCAAAGTTCTCTATAACATCTGGAACACAAAAAGTTATTACCGAACCCATTACGTTTAAAAGGGGCGTATTTCAGGGTGACTCACTCAGTCCTCTGCTATTCTGTATTTCGCTGCTTCCCGTATCCGTGTCTCTTCGAAAAACACGCGGATATTGCTGTGGATCACCTGGAAGACGTGAGCATAAGGTAACCCATCTGTTTTATATGGATGACCTAAAACTGTACGCAACTAGCGAGCGAGACCTACAACAGTCTCTTAAAGTGGTTCACGAATACACCAGAGATGTTTTAATGGAGTTCGGCCTCGACAAGTGTGCAAAACTTAAGCTAAATAAAGGCCGGTTCGGAAACGATTTAGAAGCTGACCGGCTTGCCGATAGCGCGCTAATTCGCCCTCTACAAAACAACGAGAATTATCGATATTTAGGAATCGACCAAAACCGGACTCAAGATGTTAGAGCTGTGAAGACCGAGCTTAGAAGCAATTACAGGCGACGTTTACGGAGAATTTGGGAATCCGAATTATCCGGAATAAATAAGGTCCTTGCTACCAACATGCTAGCAGTGCCTGTATTGCTTTACTCTTTTGAAGTGGTTAAGTGGACGCGAGAGGAACTGCGCGAGCTGGACGTCAGCACACGAAAAATGATGCATCTTCACCGTAGCATCCACCCGCGCTCATCAACATCCCGTATTTACCTCCCACGCCACCAGGGAGGTCGTGGCCTTTTAAGCTTAGAGTTTATGTACGATCGACTGGTTTTGAGTTTTGCCTGTCAGGTTGCCAATAGTACTGATTCACTGATGCAACTAGTAAGAGCACACGAAATAGCTAATGTTGGAGCGTTTCTATTCAAGGCAGCGGAGCGAGCAGCGGAGAAATTCGGTCTCAGATTTGCAATAGATCCAAACGACGACCAGTCACTTGTAAGACTTGAGTCTAAAGCCGTAAGAACTGCAGTTAAAAGAGCAGAACAGCAGATGCTTTTAGAAGATCACATTAATAAGCCGCAACACGGAGTATTTTACCGAAACATAGAAAGACTCAATCTATCTCAAAACCTTACGTTTGGGTTTTTAAAATCTGCTGAGCTCAAGTCTGAGACCGAGGGTTTCCTACTAGCATGCCAGGATGGGGTGATAAACACATTGGTATACCGAAGCCAGTTTTCTAACATTCCTGATACTGCTTGTCGAGCGTGTCGACAGCAACTCGAAACACTAATGCACTTATTGTCAGCTTGTCCAGTGCATGCTGTAAGTGGTTACATCCACCGACATAACGATGCGCTTCGGGTACTTTATTATCGCCTCAGACATTATTACGGCATCGACGAAACAGCAATTTTGCCATTTGCTCCCCACGATATCGAGGCAGTAGTGGAAAATGACAACTGTCGCATATATTGGAATTATGCATTCCCAACTACGCATCAAATTCGCGCCAATAAACCTGATATCGCTCTCCTTGATAAAAGGAATAACTCTATGTATGTGATTGAGTTCTCCGCTCCAGCGGAAACTAACATCGATATAAAGGAACGGGAGAAACGAGCCAAATATCAGGATCTACTTGGCGAACTTCGGAGCTCTATCCGGAGTATAACGTGCGATTGGTTGTCCTGATTGTCGGCGTTTTGGGGGGTATAAAAGAAAATGTGTTGGGAGAGCTGAAGTGTATTAACGCATGTCAACATTCACCCGAACAACTGGTGATGAAAATGCAGAAATCTGTTGTCCTTAGGTCCCTTCGTTTACTGAGGCAAATGAATTTGGCCGAAGATCACTGACCGAGCGGACGCGAGGAGTGGTCTTCGATACGGATGGCCTTCCGCATGACGCCCTATGGGGTCGGAGCCATGGGATACGTCATGTCGGATCTTTCTAAGTAATAATGTAGTGAATAAAACTATGAATAACAATATATCGATATTAGTACATTGTTATTAATAAAATTAATTAATAATAAATTAATAAGAATAAATTCTTAGGAATGTTTGGTAAATATTTATGAAATAATAACAAACCAAGTACGTTATACATTATTTATTATAAAATCATTCTTCTTTCATAAGATACAATTTTTTAAATTCATTTATCACAGTACTTATATCAATATTTGTGGCTGATTTCTGTTCCACAAATGGAACCAGGAGATTTTCTAAACGTTCTTGGCGCATTGTGGATCTTAATTTTGATTTAACCATACTCATTTTCGAAAAGGTGTAATTTTTTAATCGAACCTTATCAAATAATAATTTTCATATTTTAAATACAGTAATCTTTTTCAGACTAGTGGGGGTGCCACGGCACCCACTGCACCCACTGTACGCACGCCTATGATTCCAGCGTTTCTGCCACACAATCCTCAAAAAGAAATGCATTAGCGACATAAGTACGAGACAGACGAAACAAGAAGTTTGACCACTTTGGAGCTGCAACGCTTAGAATTATTAGAACAACTGAAAGCCACAGGGTGCAGAGGGAATATTACAATGTAAAACTTCAAGAAATAATGGAAAAAAGTGGAAACAGTGAAAAAATTACAGCTGTACGTTCCTTTACATATCTGAACATGTGAATACTCTTTTTTTTGGCATAGTTGACGTATTTTTTATTTTGTTTTGCAGAAATATTCCTTTATCTTATTACTACATTAGAATTAATTAAAATATTAGAAACCTAAATATAATGGTATTTTTTTCCAGTATTTGGTAAACAATAAATTTAAAATAAAAACATATCTAAGTTTCTTTCCAAACAAATAATTTATTACTTATTACATATTTCTTACTAACTTAGGTGACAGAATGAAAAAAAAATAGAAGTTTTATCGAAACCCTTTATCATATTTACTAACAATAAAAAAATAAGCGCTTCTTTTCAAACGGAAATATGATAATTTTTACTAACCAATGTTACAAAGTACCTAAATAGTACACATACACAAGCTAGCGAATTCACAGCAGTCGTTCGAATCGATTTCTATTCCCGCTATTTTTCCATCGCAAGAATATAACACATGTTTTAAATACAATTACACGAACTTGCGACTAAAAAACTCAGAGATTATAAAAATGCAACGAGTTCTATTTTCCTTGCGACGCGACTGTCACTGCGACTAGAAATCGCTAGTGAATGCCTAGCTTTACACGAGTAAGTATCATGGTGATTTCGTTTGCTTGCGTATATGTATATCATTTGGGTAATTTGTGCCAATGGTAATGTCGCAAATTACCTGCCAATGTGTCAAAATAAAAGTATAGTTTTAAACGAAAATAATTTGTAACATGTTTTTTACTAAACTGTGTGACACAATAAAAAGATAAGTGTTTCTTACCAAACGAAAATAGTATAGCTATTACATAATACTAATCTAGGTGACACATGAATCAGTTTATTAGATATTCATATCGTAAATTATATCTGCTAAATTTTGTCTCACTTCCTGTCCTCGAATACGAACATGGTCGTCTTCTAAGTCAACAAAGTCGTTTTCATTATTATCAATAAAGAGTTCATCTTCTTGAAAATCTTTTTCTCCCAATATTTTTGCAATGTTATGTAAAATAAAACATGATATAATAATATTTGGAATATTTTCACTTTTAACAAGACAAACATACTTTAAGATAATTCCTCTTTCTTGTTTCAAAATACTATTGTAAGTCCTTTTAGTTGGATTATCAGGATTGCGAAATGGAATCATGAGCCATGGCTCGATTCCATAACCTTCGTCTCCAAGAAGTACGCTGTTCCTTGTTCTTGCCATAATTTGCCGAACTTCCGAATTTTTCTAAATTCTGCTGTCGTGGACCGATCCTGGCCAACTTACATCAACGCTAGTGAACATACATTTGGCGTCACAAGTTGCTTGCACATTAAGCGTTGCTTTTCCTTTCCGGTTGATATGCTCATCACCATGAAAATTGGGATTTTCTATACCGATATGCGTACAGTCTATGGCACCAATTGCAGTTGGGAATCGATATTTATTTTGCCATAAGTTCTTTGCTTCGATTATAGCATTATGAGTAGCAGTTGCGGCTCGTGGGTTAAAAAGTAAGGGGTTGCAATTCTAATAGTTCTTTATAAAAATAAATAAATAACCACAATAAACTTAATGTAAATAAATAGACATACAAAAACTGTAATAAAAATCATACAAGTAGCTACATAATTATGTTACACATATAACCAAAATAACAAATTATACTTCAATAAACCGTAAATCAGCCTGCAAGATAAATAAAGGTTTGCAGTGGGACTGCAAACCGCATGCCGCTTATGAGACTAAATTCAGCGCCCAATGCCAAGATAGGCAACTCCATATACTTACGCGTACTCGTAATGAATCCAGTTGGGTTTGCATTTTGATTGCCACCATCGCATCGGCATCGGCTTCTAGGATGCGACGCGACGCGAGGCGAGATTAAATTAATGATATTTTAGCGAAAGCAGTCAAGTTTTTTAATAATTTGGCTGTTATTTCGAGATAACATTAATAAAAAAATAAATAGACATGTTCGAATAAATTTAAAAAATATTAATCTAGTAATATTAATGTATATATATATATATATATATATATATATATATATATATATATATATATATATATATATATATATATATATATATATATATATATATATATATATATTTAAATTTTATTTTAAACCTTTTTGGGGGTTGCGCAAACCTGCAAACCTAAGGAGGAGCCGCCACTGATGAGTAGTAGGAAATTTTATCCACTGATTAGCTTGCACAACAATTCTATTAACGACGGTATTTACTGTTCGTGATACTGTTTACTGCTCTACACCAAGCTCTTCACCTATACCTTTCTGGAATCCAGGATCAGCCAGATACCTTAAACATATTTTCATCTTCTGTAAAGAAGAAAGAGCACCACCTCTCGTTTCTGTAGAAGGGCCCAGAAAATTATTAGCTAACCATTCCACATTACGCCCTTCAAATCGAAATAGACTTTTGAAATTGCTTTTTTGTGGAGACGACCTAGGTTTGTAATATTTCACCTTTCGCAAATTCACTACTCTGGCCATTGTCAATATTTTAGGCACTACGAACAATTTATTTAACCGAAACCCTTGTCTATTTTCAGCAGGTGAGTCTACGTCTGACTAGATGCAACTATTTTGAAGGATATGCTTATGACTGAAAGTAAAAGCTCACTTTTATTCATTCCATTTACTTTCGATGTAAGCAAATCCTCTTTTTGATAAGCATTTGCTCCTTACTTGTTAGAAAAAGGTTTTACTTTGATTATTATTCATATGGAGGTAAGGATTTGCTCCATATTTTGCAAGTATAAGGTTATGCTTCTTTTTATTCATTCGGGCCAATATGTCTGCATACAAAATTTTATTTTCACTGTTAATCTATTTCTAGTCCGTTTTTATGAAAAAGTCAATAAGGCACGAGCGTTAGTTTCTCTCTAAAATTGCTTTTTTGATTTTTATTTCGCATTTTATGAAGTCTTTATTTACAACAATATTGCTGCACAAAGTTATTTTAGAAAGTTTTATACTGTCTATTAGGTATCTACTTCATGATCCAACGCTACTTCTCTCTAAAAATTATTAAAAATTTCACTATCTACAACATTTCTACTTTCTATTTCTGTATCACGCCCTATATTTTTAAAACTTTTTATGTTTTCACTACATAAAGTTTTATTTAAACCTATGTTCATTTTCGAGGTTACCATTTCATTAAACATACTATTATTCTAGAAAGCAAAGCAGTCTAACCTGGATTAAAAGGGGCACGCGGAAAACAAGAAGCTTCCTGACGGTTAAAAAATCTTGTTACTAGCAGGTCATCTGCTGAACTCTAATTTGCTGAAGGGATGACCAGCAATTTTTGGCTTCATGAACGAAAATTTTTCCTAATCAAGCACTAGCTTTATGCATTGACTTAGATTTGACCGAAAGAAAATTTAAATTGTTAACATTTGTTATAAATGCATAAGGATTGTTTTTTCTGCCTCCATTCATTACCTTTGACTAAAAATACCCACTTTTTAAATCAAATTATCGATGAAGAAATTAGCGTTTGATTAAATTTGTAAGAACTTCTGCAACTAACAGCGCAGAGCATATAAAAAATTGTTTGAGGAGAATAATGAGTTTTAGTTTAAACTTATTATTCTCCTCAAACAATTTTTGTTGAGAATAAGGAGTTTAAACTAATATGCAAAAAGAAAAACGTTAACCAGTAAATTATTCTGCATTTTTATCAGAACTTTCTTGTTTAGCTTGACATTTCCTTTAAGATAACAAAGTTTGGGCTTTTTGTCCACTGTTACCATACATTCGATGCACTCTGCATGTTTAGTTTCTGGACTATGAAGAGCGTTTTTTAAATTAAAAATCTTTAGTATGGTTTTATACGTGATCATGTCTCATCATAACAAGAAGACTTTAAACCTTAGGTTTTTATTACTAAAACTACAAAATCGCTTAAAATGTCAAAATTGTAGTATTTTTGATGCTAAGATGTATAAATATATCTTAAGCAATCGGTTTTTGAGTTTTAAAGTAAAAAATGTGGGTTAGATTTTTTAAAATTAATTTTGGATTTAATGGCAGCTTTACACTTTCCTAGAGTGAAAAATATCGTATGCGGGATATCCTAATATTCATATATTCTTTTTAAACAAAATTTTATTAAAATTCGAGTTACGAAAATTTGGTAAGCGCGCCTCGCAAGGGACGAGGCATAAAAAATAATAAATTTTATTCTTTAACTAGCATTACTTCATTGAAAAGCTATCCTTTTATTGTTATGAAAAATTGGTTGCTTCATGAAAACATATTAAATTTTTAAATATGGTTTATTATATTCTTTAAAATTGTACAATAATTATTTTACTTATTCAATCTCCTATTTTTAAATGAATAAACATATAATTTAAATAACATATCAGCTGAATATTTTCACAAAATCATTACAATGGGGACAACGTGCAATACTCAAGAAAAAAAGACTAGTGTTTATACATTACTTTTTTTATTATAACAAAAATAGTAACAAAATATTAAAGTATCAGTTTCTTTGCTACTGTCACTAGTAATTATATCAGTTCACTAATTATTAAATTAAAATTCAATCTTTAAACCAGTTTAATTATAAGCAGTAACCATCAGATAATATAAAACGATTTTCGTACTGACCAAAAATATGGTGTAGCATTTGCTCCGTTTTTGTAAACCGAAATTTAACAAAATAAAACTACCGTTATTAGGTATTAGTTGCCAGGGGTGGGAACATTTAGTAACAAATTTTGCCCGCCTGGTAAATATGAAACTTGTCTAGATCTTGACAGCTGGTAAGCAATATCTTCAGCCGCTTCTATTCTTCTAAGTTCAACCAAACCCTCTCCAGCATCGCCAAAAGCCTTTGCCAACAAAATAGCAGCTTGTGCATCACCTTCTGCAGATATAACAGTAGCTTTTTTAGTTTGCTCGGCTTTTTCTACCAAAAATCTAAAAAACAAATTTTAAAAATATATTAAACAATATGAAAACTCTTTACTGATTTGGTTTGGGTAGATTAATGTTTTGTCAAAATAATGTTATTAGCTTACAATTAAAGAAAAAAATATATAGTATAAAAAATAATAATTTATATAGTTAAGTAAATTAGGGTTAAAAAGGTTTTTACCAATTTAACACAATGCATTACGAAAAAAAAAACGCAAATTTAAAGTGTCAACTTCTTGGTCAAATGACAGTTCTATATCTACAAAAATATAAACACTATTTTTAACGAATTTGTGATTAGGAATGCAAAAAAAAATATACCTAAAAACCGCCGACATTTTAAACCAATATTTGTTTTTGCATTACGCACCTTGCACATTTTTTTATTGGTTAAAAATAACTCTTTGTATGTAAATAACATTTCTGCCAAATATCTTTTTCATACGAAATTTAATAATAGAGTTTGAAGCATTTAAAATTTATATATAATATGTTGGCGCCAAAACAATTTTGACGTCCCGAGCGGACATACATATTTACAATGCCTTGCCGAAACAGGACACTGCAGTTATGTTCCAATATTACATCGCGGTCATTTCCATTTGTTTATTTAAAAATTAGAAATAATCTGTTCATTTTCGTTTGGCAAAAACAACCAAACAAAAAATGTATTGCACTGGCTCAAGAAGTCGGTAATCATCATTACTTACCAGGTGTTTTTTTAAACGAGAATACACAGATTTTTTAGATTCAGGCTGTTTTCTGTGTATTTTATTAATTTTTTTTATCAATTGCGAATTTTGACGGTGTAATTACCCTTTACGTTTATTATGTTGCATATTTAATTGAGATTAAACCGATTTATCCTAAATTGAAATAACGGAACGCGTATGGATATTTTGTTTATGCTCTAAATGAAATAAAGAAACGCAGCAAAATATAAAGTTGGAACTCAGCAGACCTCGTGTTTTTACAAGTCGTTTTGGTATGAAATCAGATTAAAAGGACCAGATATGAACTTTAAGTGGTAATTAGGCCCAAACAAGTGTTTTCAATAGGCAAAGGAAATAACTTAACCTATTTTTATATATAACTTTTATGCAAGATTGGGCCCCTAAATGACCTTGAAAAATATGTTCGAAGGGTCTACAATTTTTAAATTAAAATAAGCTCTTTATTTTTCTTAATCTACAAAGTCATTTAAATAAATCGCGTAGAAGCAATAAGAGCAATTATAATTATTTCAGCGCATAAGTAGTGAAAATATCTATAGGATAGCAAAATAGCACTAAAGACATAACTTGTTGAGGCAGACCGAATCAAGTCGTTTTGAGGGACGGATGTACACCCTACCAATACTATTGTTGGGAAATGATGTAGACTTTCCGAAGAAGAATAATGGTGGCAGATTTAATTCGCCGGCCTATATATTTTTGTCACCTTGCTTTATTAATAAAAAAATTTAACTAAAATTCTATAAGAAACTGTTTACTGCTTATAAATACACAATAAGGCAAATCCCTAAATTTAAAAAATGTTTTCTTTATGTACATAAATAAAACACAAATGATAATTTGTTGACTTTAAACTGCTCTAAATCAAACAGTAATAATTCATTTTAATCATGATATATAATCTTAATAAAATACTTTCTGAGATATTACCAAATTTAGATCTCATCAAAATTTTACCGTACCAAAGGTAAATTATTTTCTTTTTGCCTATAAAATTTAATAATCAAGACAAACCCCTTCCTGGATAATTACTATCTTCTTTTCAGCAATATTTAAACAAGTTTGCACAAAAAAGTAAAAAAGTTAATATTTAAATAAACAATATAAGGATTATCTTGGGCTTTACACTCTGTTTATAATCTTTTCTAATGGAGTACAAAAGAAATCAGGGGATTTTAAATACAATATAGGGGGAGGTAAACTGCAGAACATAGATGTGGTAAAAGATTTGTGAGGATTTCAGAGCACTAAGAAGAAAACATATGTTAGGTGTCTGATTGCAAAAATGCCAAATTACTTTAGTTTTTGTGTAAATATTTTTGTGACAGATTAATGTTTTAGTATGTTCTTGTTGGGATTACTTCGGTCCTGGTCCTTTTTTCTGTTTCAGGCGCTCTGCCAGTTTATAGGTGTCAATAGAGCTAAGCAGGCTCAGTTCGCTATACCCCGATCAAAGACCGAAGTGGTCCCATTTTCTAGAAAATTTCAAGGCAAGTAATCCCAACAATAATTTGTGTTAGTTAATACTATTATTACTAAGCTATGTATGTTCTCCACAAGAGTATTGTTGCTAAGTTTGGAGTTCCTATATATTATATATACTATAAAATATCTATGCCGTCTATGAAACCTAAGTACTAACTTACTGTGGGTGGCTTTAAAAAAAATCTACACAAATAAAATTTCAAAATTTTTTCAAACCGTATGGCACAAGAAAGTATACTGCTAGGTTTAAAAGAGCTGAGAGCATGATAGTTAGGTGGAAGGGTGTTATACCCACTCACTTTAAACCTACCTAAAAAAAAAACCTAGGCCAGACTAAAGACCAAAAAGTATTTTGAATAATTACTTTTCTTTTATGAGAAAATAAATACCTTCATATCACCTAGTATATTGGGTATTATAGACTTCATCATTCCAGCTAAAAGGTTTAGAGTATCACCGCTGTTGCCCTTAAAGCAATATAATATCCTATGTACCCAGAACATGCCCCATAATAGGCTGTTAATTTCCTTAACTAAAATTTCTTTTTTGGCCCATTAACGCATTTAGGAGTAACCTTAGAGGTCTGATTCTTTAATGTTAATGTTAGAATAATGGAACCATTAAATAAACTTTGTTAAATAATTATGTGACATTACAGAAATTAATGTCAGCTCCTTTTAAAAGAACATTTCTAAATACCTATGGTATTAAATTTTTACAAGGTATGTAAAAAAAAAAAAAAAATCTTATTGATTTTCTAGTTGAATTGTTGGCTGGAACACAGTGGATATCGCTAAATGCAAATCTTATAGGGGAGCATAATTTAATAAGAGAGCAATATTGCGTCTATAAATCTTACTGAAATGTCACATAAAAAGTTGTTCCTTTATAATAAACATTTTCCAAATCAAAACAGACAAGCCTCCTGTATCACACCCAATGTTGCACCACCAATTAAGTTATAGCTTCTCATATTCTTGATAAAAAAAATTTATGTAAGTTTTTTTACTGTATTATTTGCTAAAATATTAATAACTACCTTAAAAAAACGTACCTAATAGCATATCAATAGGTACATTTAAGCTAACTGGCATCATTTTTCCCCAAATGGAAATATTATTTGAGCAAATCGCACTTAATTTTTGTTTCAGAATGTTTTTAAGGACGTCACTGAAGTTTATATAATAACCTACCTAGCTTTTTCAGCTTCTTGCTGTGCTACTTGTTTCAATTCTACGGCTTGAGTAAACTCTCGTCCAAAAGTTAAATGTGTAATGGAGATATCATCTAAAATAACACCAAACTGTGAAGCTCTTTCTGTTAAATCTTCACTGACTTTTTGTGATACCAAATCACGCTGTGTGATGAGTTCTCCTGCATCAAATTGTGCAACAACAGCTTTTAGTACTTCAGTAGTAATAGAGGGTAAAACACGTTCCTCATAATCTTGGCCAAGGACTGTGTAAATTTTAGGTAGCTGGTCTGGAACAGGCCTAAATAAAATACGTAGGGTGATGTTAACATTTTGCAGATCTGAAAAAAATAATTCCAGTTAATTAAAACAATAATGGTAAGGTCAAATATGGTATGTGCTCAATCTTATGATTGGACATTTATCTAGCCTTGACCTTAGATAACTTCTGAACTCAGTTTCAACTAGAGATTAGATTATATTGTGTTTTATTTATTTATTTAGACAAGTACACTATTGAGCCAATTAAAATATTAAACAAAAAAGGAACTATTTTACACATTCAAAAGGGTAATTAAAAATTTTAATAATAATGACAAAAGCTAAAAATAAATATGTTTATACAAGAAGTAACATTTATACAGGGTGTCATTGAAATGGTGTAAAAAAATTGGGGGGGTGATAGTACTCCTAAAAATAGTAAAAAAAGTTCCTATAAGTATAGGGCGGAAAATGCATATTAAGGGAGTTAGGGGCACTGAAAGGGTGAATTTAAAAAACGGTTTTTTTGAAATTATAGGCTTAAAAAACGAGATAAGATTTCGAAAAAAAATCCTCTGCCATAAATTTTGACTCTAAATCAAATGGTGATACTGAAAAATTATTTGGAAAATCGGAAAGGGTAGTTTTTGCAAGGGTAGGGGGTTGTTTCGTGAATAACTTTTTCAGGATATTTTTTTCGCAACGTGGGTTCATTTTTTGAAAACTACATACTTTTTCCTACCAAAAAGGTACTCTTGTTGCACATCGCCCAGAGCGATGGTTTTCGAGAAAATTGAAGGCAAAGAGTTTGCTCTGATGGGTTGCTTCTTATTGCTTTAAAAAACGAAATAAACCAAATACCTTATTTAATGCATATTTATTTGATTCATTGAAGGTATGCGGTCTTATCACTTTATTTATTTCGCATGTACGCAAAAAACATGTTCTGGTTCACAAGTATTTTTGTCAGTTTATTGTTGTTGAAGTGTGCGTAAACGTAAAATTTGACAAATTATGGAATACACTGTGAGTGAATTGGCAGATATGCATTTTATTTATGGAAGAGCGAATGGAAACGGTCTTTTAGCTAAACGCTTGTATGTCCAAAAATATCCAAATCGCAGGGCACCTTCTCACCGGATATTTGCGAGAATTCATCAGCGCCTAAGAGATACAGGTTCATTTGAACCTAGAAACCAAGACCGTGGCCGTAATTTGACGGTACGTACACCTGATGTTGAGGAGCGCATTTTAGCACATGTAGAGGAAGATCCGGGGATATCGGTAAGGAGAATTGCAGTGCGGGAAAACGTGAGTCGCCATTCTGTGTGGATGACTCTTCATTCTCAACTCCTGTATCCATATCGCATCCAAAGGGTACAAGCTCTTGCTCCGGCAGACTATCCCGCTCGAGTCATCTTCTGTCGTTGGTTATTAAGAAAACTCGCACAAGAACCCCTTTTTTGGCAAATGTTTTATGCACGGATGAAGCTGGGTTTACAAGAAATGGAATTTTCAATTACCATAATACACATCACTGGTCTGATGAAAATCTTCATGCTGTTGTGGAAAGTCGATACCAAATTCGATTCTCAGTTAACGTTTGGGCGGGAATTCTTGGCGATAGACTTATTGGACCATTTTTCTACCCCTGAGGTAGGTTAATTTTACACCTTTCGAAAAGTCACTTATTTCTTATACTAATAAACATTTTAGGCTAAATGGTCAAAGTTACCTTAATTTTCTAATACATGATCTACCAGCACTTTTGGACGAAGTTCCCATAGCACAGAGGCAGATCATGTATTTTATGCATGATGGTGCACCAGCTCATTTTCCGCTAGCGGTGAGGAATCATTTGAACCAAGTTTTTGAGAGGCGTTGGATAGGACGTGGTGGTCCACAAGCTTGGCCAGCAAGATCACCAGATCTTAATCCACTAGATTTCTACTTCTGGGGCCACTTGAAAACTCTGGTTTACTCAGTGCCGATTAATACTGAAGAGCAACTACGGCAACCCATTATTGACTGTTCCAATCAAATTCGTACAACACCTGGGATATTCCACAGGGTACGCAGATCGTGGAGAAGAAGAGCAGATGTCTGCATTGAAATGAATGGTGGTCACTTTGAACATTTACTATGAATTAATTAAGGTATGCATTATTTTAATAAGGAATTTTGGTATTCAGTTTATTTCGTTTTTTAAAGCAATAAGATGTTTTAAAAATAATGAAATTTTAATTTTTCAATTAATTATTTGGTTACTTTTGAAACGCCATAACATTCATAAGTTTATGTTGATTAACCAGTTAGCAACCCATCAGAGCAAACTTTTTGCCTTCAATTTTCTCGAAAACCATCGCTCTGGGCGATGTGCAACAAGAGTACCTTTTTGATAGGAAAAAGTATGTAGTTTTCAAAAATGAACCCACGTTGCGAAAAAAATATCCTGAAAAAAGTTATTCACGAAACAACCCCCTACCCTTGCAAAAACTACCCTTTCCGATTTTCCAAATAATTTTTCAGTATCACCATTTCATTTAGAGTCAAAATTTATGGCAGAGGATTTTTTTTCGAAATCTTATCTCGTTTTTTAAGCCTATAATTTCAAAAAAACCGTTTTTTAAATTCACCCTTTCAGTGCCCCTAACTCCCTTAATATGCATTTTCCGCCCTATACTTATAGGAACTTGTTTTACTATTTTTAGGAGTACTATCACCCCCCGAATTTTTTTACACCATTTCAATGACACCCTGTATAAACAATAATAAGTTACGATACATACAGTTCGCTTTATATTATCAAAACCAATGGTAAAAATGTCCATATGGCTAAATTCTGTAAAAACCATGTGGTTGATAAATATCCTTTATCAAGAGTTGGTCACAATTAAATAAAATCAAAAAAAGCTTTATTGTGTAAAGAATATAAAATTTTCATTCACAAAGCAAAGTTCTTATCTAAATATAAAATAAAAGCTATACCTATAACCTATAACTAATTTCTAGAATTAAACTAAAAGTAAAAAAAACACATGAACAAAATAAGTACAAAAAATGATAAAATTTGTCAGGTACTCCGTTAATATAATATGACAAACAATTTAGAAAAGGACGAACAACACTAATTTAATATCATAATATTCCCTAGTATCACAATAGGCTTTCTCAACCAACAGCTTCTTAACCTCTCTACTAAATTTTTTCAGGGTATCAGAGCATGAGCCTCAAAAACAAATACCATAATGCAAATGCGAATCTATAAGGGCAAAATACACATTTCTAACTAGGCTCACATCCAGTTCCTCTGCAACCACTCTCAAGGCATAGCAACCAGACGATAGCTTTCTGTTTAGGCTTGCAATGTGACTTTCAAACTTTAACCTTTCATCTATTTGAAGTTCTAGGTACTTCTTAGCGGTGGATTGATAATATTCACATTATCAAGCAGCACTTCATGAAGCTCATACTTAAAAATTAAAATATTGGTTTTAGAAATGTTAATAGAGAGATAATTTGCATCACACCACTTTTTTATTTTGTCTGATAAAACTGCTGCTATTGTCTTAGCGTTCTAACAAGCACTGTAAAATTGAGACACAAACGGTACGGATGAAGAATCTGAAACTGGGTAGTTGTGTATAACTTCATATTTACTTTAAAAATACTTTTAACATAGCTTGGGTTTCGATTTAGAAGAATAATCGATAACATCATATCTTAAATTTGGGACATACTGTAGAAATATGTTTTTCAAAGAAAATAACAAAATCTGAAGTTTTTGGTAAGAAGTGATTTTGATTTACATAACTAGGCAGTTTTGCAATTTTAAATAGGTTTAAGATATACAATATTATATTTTGTTGGCTCTGTGCATAAACAAGTCTATACACTGGATTGGAGAGGTACCGTCTGGCGAGTAACCTAAGATTTTATTTAACAGATTAGTTTTGCAGATTACTCCATCTTATTCAACGCTTCCGAAAAATTTGTTTTTCTTCAAAATATTGAGGGCAACAAAAAAACACGAATCTTACAAAATCGAGAGTATCAAAATTCAAAAAATGAATAACTGTAGCTATTTGTTCCCCACCTCCGTCGTTCTTTAAAAAATTAAATTAGAGTTTATTTATCTGGAAAATAGATCACTGCTCCGGTAAATATTTCCAAACACTAAACTAAAATTAAAAACAATAAACAGTTCTACAGGAATCATGGGTAAATCATCAGCGGTAAAACTGGCACCTTAGCATTATTTCCACTTATGCTCAGCCAGCCGTTTTATCTCACTGCATATATTTTGTAACTTTAAGGGTTTTCTGTGGTCGAGCTGGTGTAGTGTAGTTCGATTCCCGCATTGTCCATTGTACCTCACAAAAAGCAATGCAAACCACTGTAAGGCACGTTAAGCCGGTGGTCCCGCATATCTATGTAAAAGCAGTTTGTATGCAACACACATATGTGAGAGAAGACGCCTGCGCTCTGAATAGAGTATGGCCCAGTAAGAAGGGTTTTTTGCTGTTAAGTACACAATGACCCTGAAGTTTCAAACGTTCGCTGAAATTAAATTTCACGTCGCATACAGTATTTGGTCATCGACAAACGAAATAGAAGTACAAATATTTAAAATAAAAAACAAAAAGATTAATACAATAATTAGGAATAATACGACTTAGATTACAAAAAAAATTTGGTCCCTTTAAGTTTTTCAGAACAATCCCAAAAGAAAATCTACCTTTTTTAAAACGAAATATGAAGGATATGTATACAGTTTACATTTCTAGACTCAATAAAGTCCCTTTAAGGAACAATTCCAAATTGACCCTTATGTTCAAAAATCCATAAAAAATAAAAAAAATTAAAACAAAGAAATATTACTTTTTTTAAAGGAATATGAAGGATATATACCCTTCAATCTAAACACCAAATATGTTCCCTTTAAGTTTTCCGTAACAATCCCAATTTGACCCTTATATAGAAATAATCCATTAAAAATAAAAAATAAAAAAAAATCAAAAGCAAGGAAAACAACATTTTTTTTTAAACGGAATATAAAGGATTTATACCTTTTACATCTAAAAACCAAATATGGCCCCTTTAAGTTTTCCAGAGCAATCTCCATTTGACCCTTATATACAAAAAATCCATAAAAAATGATATTTTTTTCCCCAAAACCAAGAAAAACCACCTTTCTTTAAAACGGAATATGAAGGATATATACTATTCACTTCTTTAAGTTTATCGGAATAATCTCAATTTGACCCTTATATACAAAAAATTCCATGAAAAATGACAATTTTTTTTCAAAAAAAGAAAAACTTCCTTTTTTTTAAACAGAATATGAAGGACCCATTTATATTTATTATTGTTTGCAAAAAAGTGTTGTAACCTTCACAGTACAATCCTGGTCGTTCAGAAGCTTGGGCGACAGTAGTTTTATTGTGAGGATAATGGGTTTTCTTGTTTAACACGCTGAAAATCATAGATATAATAGAGAAAGGAATATGTTCTTTGTTGTGTACTATCCAATTCAAAAATTTTTTGGGAAAAAATCGGTCCAGCAATAAAAAATTAGTTTTATTCACATTAAATTTTCAATAACAAATAATGTTAACCCTTTAAAACAATAACAAAATTATATACATTTTTGTTGAATATGGATATTGTGGTTAATAAGGGGGTAAAAATAGTTTTAAAAACATTTCTTTTTATCGACAGATTGTTTTGGTTTACTTTTTCTAATCCAATCAGTAGCGATAAAGTTAAAAAATAGGATGTATTATTTACATCACTTTTGTGCACTTATTTTGTTGTATATTCTTAATTACATGAAAACCACTTTACAATGCGGTTGGTGTACTATTTAGTTTAAAAATTTTTAAACACGCATTGCAATATAGTACCAATTTATAAAATAATTTGTTCAAAACATGCAATATTTTGTTAATGTTTCTTTAATT
The DNA here is from genome assembly GCA_019359885.1 of Listronotus oregonensis. Taxonomy (NCBI): domain Eukaryota; kingdom Metazoa; phylum Arthropoda; class Insecta; order Coleoptera; family Curculionidae; genus Listronotus; species Listronotus oregonensis. The sequence goes on along the minus strand of JAHBCN010001648.1, from coordinate 3,806 downwards.
GCTATATTATGTTAAAGATACTTAAGGGGTGCACCTAGACATTTTAAAAAATCGTTTTTTTTTTAAATGGTAGTTTTTAGTGTATACATACCCCTTACATTCGATTTTTAAAAATGTTGGTTGTCTCTGATGAGTTAGAAAAATGTCTTATATTTTATTTATTTTGCTGTTTACAGATTACAATGAATTAGCTTTGAGAAATTTTAAAGTGATGGTATTTGGTCTTTAGATATGAAAGGTACATGTCCTTCATATTCCGTTAAAGAAAAATCTTTTTTTGTGAAAAAAAAACGTTTGTGTCGTTAATTATACATTTTTTGTATATAAGGGAAAACTGGGATTGATCCGAAAAATTTAAAGAGACTATGTTTGACCTTTACATGTACATGGTATATATCCTTCATATTCTATTTAAAAAAAAGTAGTTTTCCTTTGTTTTTAACAAAAATCTTTCTTGTTTGTTGTTTAAGTCGTAACACTCCTAATTATTGTATTTACCTTTTTTATTCTCCATATTTAATACATTTTCAGGAAATTAACACCCTAAAAATATCATAAAACAAACACAGTTTGTTGTTTACATAATTAAATATTTTTAACATATCGACTTGAATTTTTGTATTGTTTAGTTCTTCGATGTCGAAATCTTGTATATGACGCGACAGTTATTTTCAGAACCATTATTTCGCTCGGCAATACTGTTCAGTGAACGTTCGGAACTTCAAGGTCATAGTATATCAATGAATACAGCTTACCAAAACCTACATCTTCTATTGATTAAACTATTTTGACATTGGTCCAAAAATATACTTTCATCATTTTCCCCATCGACTTCTTTAGTTTAAAAGTTAATTCTCAAACAGGCCTGTATTTCTTGCAATTTATTGGGTTTCAAAAGCAAATATACATCGCACATGAAGGTTAAATAAAAGATAAAAGCAATTTTACATAGGCAATAAAGTACAGAGTGTTATCTTTATTTTACTTTCTCATTTAGATATGTATGGCGGCCAAATATATTTTCATCAGTGCATCAAATATAAATTTATTTATACTAGTTGGTAAAGTAGTAAATATGTTTTCTACATTATATATACATAAAAAAACATACATACCTTTACTTCCAGTTATCACTGGGACATTTCTAGGCCTTGACCTAACATCAAAAATAATTGGTCTTTGAACCCATGGAACAAAAAAATGAGTGCCTTCACCAATTACTTGCTTTTTTACCCCAGCAAATCTATCAAATATCACTGCTCGATGACCTCCATCAACTAAAAAAAATTAAAATATTGTTATTCTATGTAATTATGTTAACAAATAAAAAAAAACGATCAAATGACTAGTGTTGTAAAAAAGGAAACATTCTGAGCCCTTTCCCGGGATTGTTCTTGTTCGTGCTGTCCGTGTTTATACTTGCTCATAAGCAAGTATAAGCACTCAAGATGGTCGTGAACGTTCGCGAACGTTTCCCGGTCACGACCATCTTGAATGCTTATACGTGCTTACGAGCAAGTATAAACACGGACAGCACGAACAAGAACAATCCTGGGAAAGGGCTCATATTTATAAATCATGTTTTAATAAGCAACCAGTGGTGCAACACGTTATCTTTTGGCTGAGGGAAAATATGGGGGTAAAATAAAAAACAGCTGATTTTGACAGAACTTTACCATGAAAATTACTTTCCTTTTCTTTTAATTAGAAAAGACAGTCATGTTATTAAGATTTTTAAAACAGTGTTAAAATCTTCTTAAAAGTGGTTTCCAAATCAAATAAACCGTTATCAATTACAACGTCATAGTCGCAAAAAAGACAAGAACGATTTCAAAACATCAATTGCAAAAAGACGAATTAAATGAAGTTTTCAAATGTTTCTACATGTGGTGTGACTTCCATAGATTTTTGTTTTTGCTTAATAGGTATTCTTTTTTTTCAAGCATTTCGAGAATATTGAATATAAATATTCCTATTTTCTTGAGAACATTAGGAATTTTGGTAAATTTGGGCATATTCAAAATTTACTATAAACAAAGCAAATTGATTATGACCTCTTACAATAAATTCTCGGGTTTCGTTCGTATATGCTTGTTTACTCTTGTTTCATTTAAATATAGAAAACCATTTTTTTATTCTTATTTCATTTATTATTTATATGTAACATTAAAAGAAAAATTTCATATTCACCCTCGATAGTAAAAGTCATCCGGTTTTGAGATAAAAACGATAGTATTTAATTCCATTACATAGAATATATAATTTTTTCTTTCACTTATATGTTATTCCATAACAAAACACATGGAGTCTGAAAAAAAATATTTTTCACTGATATTATCACAAAATAAAATAATTTCTTTATTTTCCATTTAAAATATACTAAAGTTATGGCTGACTTAATATTTTGACATCTCTGCTTGAATAAGCAATGTTGCTAGATTCCAATAATTTGTTATTATTGAAGATTGTTTTTTTTTTTCATTTCAAAGAAATTAATTTTTTTTATAGAAAAAACTAACCAGAACTAACAAAAAACAGCTTTCAAACTATTATCCAGTTCTGGTTACTTAGTTCCTGGTTGGGTTTTCCTCGTTAAATTATAAATTTTCTTTATCATAAATATGCCGTTAAACAAAATGAAAAAAAAGTCTTAATTATCTAATTTTTCGATTTTTTATAGACAAATATAGGATATTTTTTTATTGCCTTTTGTAACTGGCTGGAATTTCAATAATCTTTGATTTAATGAAAATAATTTTTATGGTAATGGCAAAGTTTTTTAATATAAATTAATTTTACACTTAAATTGTAAATATCTGAAATAAAATGTCAAATAATGACCAATTTTTATAATTTCAATTGTAATTTTCTTGTTGAAAACTAATTTATCTGCATTTTTTTGTCTTAAATAATTTTATTCAAAATACATTTTACATTGCATCATTAAAAATTGTCCAATTCTGTGGGTGGTTTTCTTTACAAGATCCGAAAACCATCTAGCAACATTCTAATTAAGGAGAGAAACATCAAAAGAAGTGTATCATATCACTTTTCTTCAAACTTCAAAATGGCTTTATTGTCTTAAATAAAAACAGTACTCATAGACAAAGCATCCTTAAATTTACATTGTAAAAAACAGCATGTATGTAAAGTCAAGAAATGCATTAAAATAAAATATAAAAAAGGTAAAAAGATGACCTTTTCCTGATCTTTCCTTAAGGGTGGTAAACTTAACAAGGAGTGCTCGATTTTTACTATTTGTCCGCAGATAAGGTTATGTGTGTGACATCATCGTATTGCCCAGAAGGTAGATTTATTTTATTAATTTTTGTTAAATATTCAACTTTTAAAACTTATTTGGATGTACACCTACTTTTAGATCCGTATTGTATACCACTTGATAAAATTAAGACTTTATACTACTTGTAAACAAAACAATAGGGCAAAAAGATTACATCACAAATAGCGAATTGACATTTAAATCGGCTTATATGGGCTTAAATGGGAGCCAGCACTCCTTGTTAAGTTTACCACCCTTGATCTTTCTTCCCTTTTACCACATATACAGTATTTAAAAAGGTAAAGCTTCAATTTTTTCAGACCTTATGTGTTTTCTTATGGTGTAACAAATGAGTGAAAAAATATATGAAAATATTGCTGTTTCAACAATATGTTATAGTTCAACAAAGTCGTGTAAAATTTTCTTACTGAATCTTCCACAATCTCAAATTATTTACTAGAAATTTTTGCTTGTACAGGAATTTTAAAAAAATCGAGTGGACGCACAAATTTCCGGTAATAATCCA